>PVLC010000812.1:0-112909 GCA_004027655.1 Graphiurus murinus
CGCTTGTAATCCCAGCATTCGGGAGGCTGAGACCGGAGGATCCGGGTTCGCGGCCAGCCTCAGCTACCTAGTGAGGCACTCCGCAACTTAGTGAGACTCGGTTTCAAAATAAAGAATAAAAAAATAGGGCTGGGGGTGTAGCTCGGAGGTAGAATGCCCCCGAGTTCAATCCCCAGTACCGCAAAAAAAAAAAAAAAAAAAAAAAAAAATCAATAAGAGCAGTAAGTAGAAGATGAGAATAAGTATGTGTCCACTGCAACCTATTGATGCACTGCATCCATTGTGCGTTGCCATGGGACCTCTGCTTATATACTTTATAAACTACTATTCTACCATCTATGGCTTATTTTATATAGTTCATTTTAATGAAATAAGTAATTATATTCATGTAATTAAAATATTATATGGCCTTGTCAACTTGTGAAAGTTCTTGATCCATTTAATAGAAACATGGATTTATTTTTGAAATGTCTTTACAATCATATAGTGAGTTACATGATATTTCCACATATTTTACTTAAGCACACCTTAGGTCTTAAGATGCTAAATTCCTTGCCCATAAATAATATTTGTGGGTTGATCTGGGGGAAAAGTGTCATTGGAAAATTTATGAGACAACCAACTAAGAATCCTATGAAAATAGGTGTCATTGACCTGTAAGCATTGTGTCATCTGGTTTTGTTCTTCCAAATGTGTCTTTGAGACACAGAAAAAGCTCTCACTAGGTTCTGCACTATGACTTACAAAATTTGGTAGCTCCCAAGAAGAGTTTGGCTTTGATGAATTAAAGGAAAGGACAGTGCGAATCCCATTACCAGTTTGGCCGTATTCATTTATCAGCTCAGAGTAGCTGCTATGAGAGTAACGTAGACCCTCCAAGCACAAAGGACCTCTATGATGCAGATTTCTGTGTTAGTCAGCTTTTTTTTCACTGTGATCAAAATACCTGACAATAACAATGTGGTTTCAGAGGTTGAGTCCATGGTTGGCCAGTCCAAGGCAGAAACATCAGATGACAGCTGGGAAGGAGAGGAAGGAAGGAGGGAAGTGGCCAGAGTTAAAATAAGTCCCAAAGGCCATGCCTCCAGTGACTGGCCTCCTCCAGCCACGTCCTACCCGTCTATGATTACTACCCAGTAAGGCCATTCAAATTATTAATTGATCAACAGATTTATCCACGCATAAGGTTAGAGCCCTGGTTAAATTGTTTCACCTCTGAACATTTCCACATTGCCAACATATGAGCTTTTCCAGGAGATATTCCATATTCAAATTCAAACATTGTCCTTGTCCTGGTGTCTTCCAGGAAAAAGATCTTTAGTAGAACCAGGGAAAGTTTCACTCAATTCCATGCAATTAAAAAGTCAGTTTACTTAAATATCTACAGCACCGCTCACATCCCTAGACCATCAGTTCTACTGAACTACACAGAACAGGGTCTTTCTTGTCTAGGACTGTATCCTTAGCATCCAACACCATGCCTACTGCAGAACTGCATTCAGTAACAGATTTTAACTGGATGAATTGCATGAGCTGTTGGGACAGGGGTAAAAGAAATGGCCGTGTCTCATTTCCACAATGCTGGAATTCCCTCTCAGCTGTCTGGCTCTTAAGCTTCAAGGTCAGCCCTGGAAGGGCAGCTGGTGAAGTCTGTAGTATTAGCCCAGCCTTACACTTAATCTTAGACAATTTCCTCTAAGCCTTTTGCTGAGTGGAGCTCCTTTATGACCTGCAGATACCAGTGCATTAGAACTGTCCAGTGCCTTCGGCTAAGGATACTGTTCCTTGGCTAATGCTGGCGTGTTCTTTGACTTGGATTGATGGTCTGCACCTGATGTGAGAACATGGTAATATGATAGCTCACATTTTCCTTTCATCTTTTTCTTTTAAGTTTTATTTTTAATTCACATAATAATCGTGCATACTTATGAGGTAGTGTGATGCTGATACACATATACATTGTAATGATCAAATCAGAGTATTTATTATACCCATCATCTCATATATCATTTCTTTGTAGTGAGAATGTTCAAAGTTCTCTTTTCTAGCTATTGTGAAACATACTGTAAGATATTGTTCACTTGCCACCTTACTGTGCAGTGGGACACCAGAAAAGATTTCTCCAATCTCACTGTAGCTTCACACCTGTCGACCAATATTTCCCCATCTTCCCTTTGGATGTTGTATTCACAACAGCTGAGGCAGGGTATCAACTTAAGTGTGCATCAGGGAATGAATGGATAAAGAAAATGTGGCCTACATTCACAGTGGAGTACTATTCAGTCTTAAGAATGAAATCCTATAATTTGTGGCAACACGGATGAGCCTGGAGGATATTAAGTGCTGTTGGTCAAAAACAGAAAGACAAACACCACATGGCCTTACTTATCTGGGGAAACCTTTGATCAGTAAAATGTACATATATATATATATATACATATATAGGCATATATATATGTACATTTTACTGATGCATTATAGTCTCACATCATAATGCAAATTATGTTGATGGTGACATACATGCACAGGAACCCTTCCATCTTAACATTAATCTGGACCTTCTATGACTTTGCTGAAATTAGTTTATTTTTTTTCCCTCTCTCCTACCACATTAATGGTGAATAGGAGATACTTGCTCATTTATGTCACTCAAATCAGACTAATTATTCACTATTTAGTTTCCTTCCTTCCTTCCTTCCTTTTTTTTCTATCTTTCTTTACTGGGGATTGAACTGAGGGACATTCTACCTCCTAGCTATATCGCCAGCTTTTTTTATTTTTTATTTTGAAATGGAGTCTCACTAAGTTATTGCATGCTGGCCTCAAATCTGTAATCCTCCTGTCTCAGCCTCCCAAGTACTGGGATTACAGGTGTGGGCTACCATGCCTGCCTATCACTGTTTAGTGTGAATATGAAGTTTTGCTCTTAGCACAAACCCTAGAAAATGAAAAAAAAGGGGGGAAGGGGGCAAAATGTGCCTTAAATATTATCTGAAAGTGTATATACAGAATTTATCTGAGAAATACCATGGTGACCATCTAGTGGTTAAACCAGAAAGTAGAAATCAGAGGATTATTGCATATGTCTGTACAAACTGAACTAGCTGTATCTTTGGTAGACCAGTTAGTCACTCTGTACCCTAGGTTTGTTGCAGAAGTGACTAAGGACTTACTAATTATTCTGGTTATGAAAATAAGAATACCTTCTGCCTAGCTGAGAGATCTGTGCTGAAGAGCCACCCTTGTTTTATGACTTAACTCATCATGCTTTATAAAGACAAAAACCCTTCTCCCATTGATCTTGAAAACAGAGCTTGGACCATGCCTGGCCCATAACAGATGCTCAAGGGATATTTGTTGAATCAGTGAGTGAATGATGGAGGTACTCAATATGCCAGACACAACTTCCCTTATTTTAGACACAATTAGAGTCTATTCTAGTCAAACAAATATGGTTGCTCTGGATTCTTTGGGAAGAAAGTAGTATCAGCTCAACAACTTTCTCCCCCCTGTGAACGAGAGGAAAAAAAAAAAAAAAAGCAAAACACTGGAAGTAGTGTAGACAGGCAAATAGAGGCACCCAACACTATTAAGCAAAACTCAATTATTTTTTATTAATTTCCATCAAATTTTTTCTCAGTTTGAAAAATCATAGAATGCTTCTTCCTTACTTGGCAGTCACTTCTGACACTTCAGGAGAAAACCCTGCACTGACAGAAAGAATACTAGCGACACATTTGTGAAAACGAAATAATTGAGCACTGTCATATCAAATTGATTTAAAGAAACAATATACGCGTTCTTTCCTACCGCTCTAATTGACAATCGCGCACCATTTAGCAAATGTCAAATAGCTCTGTGTGACACAAGTGTCCTTTCCCCCACGATGACCTTGAAGTAACCCTTCACTTTTCCCTCTGCAGCTAATTAAATCCAGCCGTTGAGTGAGGCGTTCTTCACTGAAATATTTAGTGAGGGTCTTAAATTCTTTCCTATGTGTCCCACCCACTATGCTTATCTCCCCAAAGGACATCTGCTCCGATGTCACAATATTTTGTCAAAAAACTGTAGTACTGCCATGGTAACATCATAAACCCGTCCCTCGCCCAACTCTTCGAGGAGTTTATAAAAATCCAGCTGTAAAAATTGGCCATACACTGCGTATGAGCTGGTCCTTTGAATCTTGGTAGTTAACCTTTATTCCTTTCCTTCGTCACCACTCCCACTCCAAAATCAGTCATTTTAAAATATTTACAAAGTAATTTAACATTTATTTAGCCATCAAAGAGGAAATTGGAGCAGAGCGCCAATTGACTTTCTTACTATGACACTGCTTTCTAAGGTTATAATTGTCACTATTTTTTTTTTTTCCCTCTCTTTTGCCATCTGGGTGAGTTCAGATGAGATCAGAGGTTCTTGTCTCATCTCTCTCTCACTTCCTCTTTCATGGAAGTCTTCACTTCCTTAAGTGCCTTGTGAGCCCAGTAAGAGCCCCATATGCAGAAAAACACAGGCGGTCCTGAGAAAGGGGACAGAGGCGGGAGAGTCGAGTCATTCCGACACCGCTAACCTCCATTTTTCTGGAACTCATTTCACTAGTAATGGAGTAAAAATTATTTCTTTTATTTTTTTTCTCTTTAAAAAAAAAAGGAGACATAAGATATCTGTGTTTCCATTATCCCCAATGATTAGAGGGTTTTTTCCCCCCTTTGAACTGATGTGTGTATTTGTGTTGAAATCTCATTTATTTCTATCTCAAGTCTTGATAAGTTGAGTTGAGTGAGGCTATTTTCTATGTAGTAGGTAGAGTTGATACAAGATCACTCAAGAGAGGGAAATTAAGTTTTGTTTGTTTGATTGATTTTTATACTTTTCCTTGTTGCATTTTAATTATACACCATAGTGAGGTTTGAAGTGATATAGACATACATGCACACCTGTAATCTCAGTATTTGGGAGGCTGAGAGAGGAGGATCGCAGGTTCAAGGCCTGCCTCAGCAACTGAGAGAGACCCTCAGCAACTTAGCAAGTCCCTGTTTCAAAATAAAAAGAGGTATGGCTAGGAGGTAGAATGCCCTCAGGTTCAATTCTCAGCACAAAAAAAGACCAGAGTGCTCCCACCTTGTATGTATGTATGTATGTATTAATATATACCTCTTACAAGGTATACTTCTCATTTTATTGCACCATCACACTCATGGGAGGGAATTTCTAGGGTAATCTGAGATGAACTTGTGTGGTGCATATGTGGACCTGTGCTTGACATCAAGGTGACTAGGGCAGAGGGGAAATTCCAAAGTACAGAGTACATGAAAATAGTTTTGACAAGCTGGCTGATAAGCATCTACATTACAACCATTCTGCGACTGTCACATTGTGATTAAGGACTCTGCTATTACCACACATGGCCAATGGGGAAGTGAGGGACTTTTGAGTCTGAGCTGAGTAGTTTCATTTGCTGGGCTCTAGTGAACAGTTTTAAGATAGTATAGTTCTGGAAATTTTAGGTGTAAAATTTCGAGATAATACCTTACTGATTATTACTAGTTAGAAACGAGTGAATCTGATCACTCACAAAGAATATGGTCTTTGAGTGTTGCGTGTCTGTACAGGTGTCAAATGTCATGCTTAAGCAAGGGAGAGAGACAAGGATAAGGGGAAATGGGAAGGTCCCAAAGATGAGCTCCTCCACCTCACCAGAGATCTGACTGTGCCAAAGCCAGCCCCATTCATTACATTCAGAATCACTCACTGCACAGTAGGGACATGAGCCTTAGTTTGCCAACTTCAGAAGAGACCTAGCCCAAGTGGCCCTTGGGGCGCCTAACTGCCCTCCACCTGGGTTTTTTTGTTTGTTTTTGTTGTTGTTACTGAGGATTGAACTTAGGGGTGTTTTACCTTCGAGCTACACTCCCAGACCTTTTTATTTTTTATTTTATTTTGAAACAGTCTTGCAAAGTTGCTGAGAGTATTGCAATGTTGTTGAGGCTGGCCTCAAACCTGCAATCATCCTACCGCAGCTTCCCAAGTACTGGGATTATAGGTGTGAGCCACCATACCCATCTTAACTCCATTTTTTATGTAGATACGAAATTCTGGTCATTCAAGCTTCTTTCACCAGAAACTATTTAGTTGCATGCATTCCATGTTTGTCTTGTAGTAAATTAACTTAAGTGATAATGACATCAAGATGTCCAACTGAATTGTCCTCAAGGGCATCCAATATATCAAATGTCATTTAGATGAACATACCCACAGTTACATATTTACAGTTTTTCAAAAAAATACTCCAACTTGAATAGTTCCAGTGGGTATTGATTGGCTATTCCTTGGAATTTTTCTCCTTTCTTCTTGCCTAAGAAATTTAATTTTATTTAAAACCAAAATAAAAAAATAAATTAGCAATATTTAAATTATGAAACTAACCTAGTTGTCCATCAACATATGAATGGATAACAAAAATGTGATTATATATATATCACATTTTTGTTATCCATTCATGTGTGTGTGTGTATGTGTGTGTGCATGTGTGTATGAAATGGAATTTTAGTCAGCCATAGAGAAGAATAATTTCATCAGTTACTAGCCTTGAACCAGCCCAGACTCCAGCATGCCTTCTCTTCAATATTGTATTACTCTTCCCAGATAGAAGCTGCTTCTTGGATTGTTTAGCATCTATTCCAAATAGTCAAAAGTCACTCATGTGCACAATGTACAATGACCAAACGAGGGCAATAAGTGCACCTACCTTCTCAAACTTCAACCATTTCTATGTGTTGGGAACCTTCGGCTGGGAACTCCTTCTGGGTGTTGGGAACTCCTCTAGACTTTTTGAAATATATCATAGATCATTGTCACCAATGGCCACTCGGCTGTGCTACAGAAAACCAGAAGTAATTTCTGTCATCCAGCTGCATTTCGGTAGCCTCCAGCCAACCTCCCTCCACCCTGCCACCCCAACCCTCCCAGTTCCACTCTGTCCTTCCACGATATTGGCTTTCTATTCTCCACAACTGAGTGAGAACACGTAGCATCTGTCTTTTCACATTGGAGTCACCTCACCCAGCACAATGATCTCCATTTCCATCCATATTGCCACAAGAGACTGGATTTCACTCCTGTTTATGGCCGAACAATGAATCGGTATGTTCAGTTTCAGAAGCAGTAAACCGAGTCATAGAATAAAGAACAATTTTGTTCTTACATTCCCTTGGTAGTAAACTCCAGAGAGAGAAATGCTATATGAAATTGTTGCATCCTGTACCAACTCAAAAGAACACCTAGAAATCGTACTGCTTTTATAAGATGCTCACATCAATACCAAGGATCATTCATCGTTTGCTCATGAGAGGATAAATAACTGTAATTTCACAGCTGAATATTGATTTTTTTCAAAGGGCTGTCTTATTGGGCATACCATTTCATTTGAATAAAGTAATTTTTTCAGTATTACAGAGGGAAAAAATAATAGCTACAGGACAGATTTTCCTTCCTTCTTGTGTATTACTTACATGAGAACTTCTATTTTAAATTTACCAGTAATCATATTCCTCCTGCTTCTGTTTTTCTCCTCAGTAATACCAATGCATTTAGTATTTACAGTGGAGGAGAAAAGATCATGGGTAAAGGGAAAACTGAGTTTTTCTTCTTTTTTTGGAGTGAAGGAGGTCAGGAATTAATAATCATCTAATGGATTTTGTAATGATCTCTTCTGTCCTGAGGCCTGAAACCTCAACTGTCTATCCATGGAGCACTAAACAAAATCCTTTACTATTTCTGAGACAAAATAAAACTCTACAAGGCCTCACTCACTTTATTTAAGTATTCATTTACTAAAAGTTGCAAATATTCCATGCTAGAAAGTTGAGCAATTCCACGGAGTTGAAGCAACCTCAAAGACTATTTCCTATATTCCTATATTGGAGCTTCAATATCTTAAACTCACAGTCCTAAAAAGGTTCCAAAAAAGTGTCACCTATTATTTTGTTCAATTCAGAAATGATGGAAACGCAGCTGGGACATAGTAACCAGACCTTTGTGTGTAACCTCTGAAGCAAGAGGAAAATGACTGCTCTAAAGTGTGGTGATGGAATATTGTATCATGTTTTTGAAAACACTTGACATAAAACTCCTAAACGTGGATACTCTATGAGTCCCAAGAATATCTGTCAATCCCATTTCATATGCTAAGTTTCTAGATTTCTTATGTGTGGCCTTTAGTGGATAATTCTGGTTTCCATCCTTATTTGGTTTGGACATACTCACTGGACTCTTACGGCAGCATTAACCCTACATTTTCTGTACAGATGAAAATCTATATAATCTTTAACCTGGTTTACAAAGACTTCAAAAAGCAGGATTGTGCAATGTGGGTTCCAGAAAGTTATTTCTCTCTCTTTTCCTTTCAGTGGTTTTTATTCCCTTATACATTTTTGGTTTTTTGCTTGCTTGCTTTGAAAATGTATGTATGAGGACTTTAGTAGTTTTTCCACTAAGTTTTCAGGCTCCAATAATGATCATTGTCTTACACTTTACTCAAAGACTTTATGTTCCAAAGTTAAATAATAACCTGAAAGGCATTCTTTTTATTTATTCATGGAATAAGCTATTGAAGTATCTGCCTTGGTAAATCTCACCCTGAATGCAGTTGAGACTGAGAATACCATAGTGGACAGAGATCCAGCCCCCGGGCTAGGGGGGCAGGACAGTCCTTTGTGTTTGTTTCATATCAGTTCTCCCCCTTTAGGTTTATTTAATCTCCACATTGTTCGCAACACAGAGAAAGAAAGAATGGCAGAAGAACTGTCTGACTTGGTCCTGTTTTTGTTTTTTGGAAGCAGGGAAACATTTCCTAGAAATTTCTCAGAGTTTTTCTTTTTTCCATTAATCCTAGGACCATTGCTAAAACTAGCACTAATAAAAGGTTGACATTGCAATGTTTGGCATAGGCCAGTCATTTCCCATGGAATAGATATTGGGAAATTAACCACAATAGCTACATAGACATGTAAGAAAAACCAGGAAGTACAAGATAGGAAGTGATAAACCAGAAATCAGCCATCGCTAGCCATTAAAAAAGAGCTGCCTTCTGAACTCAACAATGGACTTAGGTGCAAGAAGATGGAAAGAGCCCTTTAATTTACCAATTAGGAAAAGACAATGAGAAAGAATAGGGCATATATAATTTTGCAAGTTACATTTGGTTGACATGAAGGTATATGAAGGTGTATAGGTTAGTTTTTGCTGTGATAACAAATAAGTCCAACATCTTAGAAGCTTAGAACCACAGTCATTTATGTCTTGCTCACCAATATGCTAGTTGTATTCATCTCTGTCTGGCCTTGATCCATGTGTCTTCTTATTCCCCAAATCAGGTTGAAGGAGCAGTCCTTAAATAGGATGTTCTCCTCTTGGCAGAGTAGAAGTCAAACCTATAGTGAAGTTTCTAGAGGCCTAGTGGTCTGGAGAGCATTGAGGTATTCCCTTTAAGATAAAGCCAATTTGTGAAATCTTGTACTTCCACCCACTAATAAAAAGGCACAAGAGCTAGGGAGGGTCTGAGCTCTGGAGACAGTAGTTGTCACCTACAAGTAATCTTGAGTCAGTTTTGCAAAGGGCTGAGGGCAAGAGAAATGGTCCAGGCTACTATATAAACTCTGTATATGACTTGGCTGCATTGATTTACTAAATAGGATGGTGGATGAAGTATCTGAGATGCCATGTGGAGGTTCCCAAAAGTAGTGGTAGGATAATCGCCATGCACGCCTTTAGGATTTTGATGCATAGCTATGTTCTCTTCTGCAGTTAATTCTGCAACTCATGAGACACAGATGTTGGCTTCTTCCTGGAAGGAAATTGGTGTTTGACCATGGGAACCAATTACCACTGGTCAGACCACGACTGCCTCCACAAAATAACAACCTTTCCCTTCTCCTTCCAAATCTTGCATAATGGCAAATTCTAACTTGGAGGGAGAGATTTGGGGAAATGTAATCCCTGGTTTCTCTGCAGTACAGAGAGGCTCTGGGAGAGATGGTAGTGATGCCAGGTTGTCAACATTGATCAGCATGGACAAGGAGAAGAAAATAAGACTGGAATGATAGGTCAGGACTTCATCAAGGAAGCCCTCTGTCACTATAAAATTGATGTGAGATAATCCCTTTATATAGGGAAACATTTGTTGGACTTGAGAGGCAGAGACATGAGGATTGTAGGTTCGAAGCCAGCCTCAGTAACTTAGCAAGGCCCTCAGCAATATAGGAAAACCCTGTTTCAAAATGAAAATAGAAGAGGGCTGGGGTGTAGCTCAGAAGTAGCCTCTGGGTTCAATCCCCAGTATGAGAGAGAGAGAGAGACAGAGACAGAGACAGAGAGAGACAGAGAGAGAGAGAGAGAGGTTTATTGTGGCTCCCAGGTTTGCAAGTTCCAATTCATGATCATTGGCTCTATTGCTTGGGCCTGTGGCAAGGCAGTACATTATGGCAGGAAGGTGTGTCAGAGCGAAATGATTCATCTTCTGCCCAAAAAGCAGAAAAAGAGGAAGGGTTTGTGGAGCCCAATCTCCTGCAAGTACATACCCCCAACGACAAAAAGCTCTCCCACAAAGCCCACCTCTCACAACTCTATCATGTCCCCATAGCACCACCCTGGGAAACAAACCTTTAGCACACATGTGCTTCTTGTGGGATGCTCTATATTGTTGGGCATGGTGGTGCATTCTTGTAATACCAGTACTGGGGAGACTGAAACAGTAGGATAACAGGTTCGAGGACAGTCTCGGCAACTAGTAAGACTCTCATCAACCTAGTGAGACCTTGTTTCAAAATGAAAAATAGGACTGGGTGTATAGTTTGGAGGTTGAATGCCCCTGGGTTCAATCCCCAGTAACTAACACACACACACACACACACACACACACACAGAAAATCCAAACTATAGAGAGGACCTTAAATACCATACTAAAAAGAAGGCAATAGGGAGATATTTAAAGTTTTGTGTAGGAAAGTGGCATACCCATGCATTTACTTTGAAGCTTTTCATATTCTCTATAAGTAGGAAGGACACAGGGACCCAACAAAGTCAAAACACTCACTCTTAACTGTGTTCCTTTGTGCCTAGTATGGAAATACCTCATTTAATTTAAATCTTTACTCTTAAATCCTTTTCACCTTTGTATTTTATCCTGGCAAGGTTGATGTTATCATCCCTATTTTTAAGGTAGAAAACTAAGACTCAGGGAGGTTAATAAACTGGCTCAACTTACACAAATAAAAGGTGCAACTTGCAGGCATCGGAGGTTTTCAGGATTTCCAAGTCCAAACTCTTTCCACTGTATTAAACTGCGTCTCACTGTGACCTGAGACACAGAGATGGAGCGCCATAGCCAGAGAAGCGCCAAGGTGTAAGCAACTGGGAAGGACTGAAATCTCCATTTTGCACTCATTCCTTTATGTATCCCTTCATTCAAAAAATGGCTTGTTTAGTATTGAGAAAAGTTCTAAACTGGGAGTGGTGGTGCACGCCTGTAATCCTAGTATTTGGGAGGCTAAGACAGGAGGATCACAGGTTTGAGAATAGCCTTAGTAACTTAGCAAGACTGGTTTAAAAAAGAAAAAAAATTAAAAAGGCTGGGGGTAGAAGTCAGAGGTAGAATGCCCCTGGATTCATTCCCCGTTACAAAAAAAATGTTCTAGACCCTGGAAGAGATGGAAGAGATGCTGCCATTTCAAAACTAGGGGAGGGACTACTAGAAATTACATAAGTCAGAGGAGATTGGAAGAGTGTTGTTTTAGCATGTTTAAACTCTAGGATTTTAGGCTTCATATTTAACTTGGATCCAGACAAATTAAACCCAGTTGTAACTGATGATTCAATTGTCATTTACTCCCCTGGGGCCTGAACTCCAAGAGGGTAGAACTATGTCACTCTGACATCTCCAGTGTCTAGCACGTGGTAATTGCTCTGTAAACATTTGGTGGCCAAACATCAGAGTGACTGGGCAAATGAATGGGTGAATGTCAGAACCACATGGCAATAAGAATCAGCTGGTAAGCTTCCCTTGGGGTTGAGACTGGCCCTTTAAGCCTGAAGCACCATCTCTCCTTGTGCACTCACCAGATCCACCCCTCTCCCTCTCAAGTCTCACTTCTCACTAATCCCTTGCCACCGGGTAAAGTGCTTAAAATGGAGACCTCATTCATCATGTGACTCTCCTGGTGATAAATGGACAGTTTGCTTCAGCCCAGTGTCTCAGCTTTATTTCTATTACTTACTGCCGGCAACTCAACCGAGTGTTCTAGACCCTACTATACTCCATGCACATAGGTCCATTTGCAATTCTGTACAACTCCAGGACCTCCTCCGTTTCTCCACCTGAACTCCAAATGCTCCTTTAAGATACAGGAGCTCAAAAGTTGCCTTGACCCCTGCACCCTGTGTGGAGTTCATTGTGACTTCTTCTGCAATCAATAGCGCTTTGATTATGACTCTCCTGCTGCTCGCCCTGTATTGCATTCTAATTGTGTCTCCCACACCTGGAGCTCGAAGGCGAGGCTCTGCTGGTCTCTGCCTGGGTGGTTCCTGGAGAGGTGCCGAGCAGGTCGATGGTATTCAGCAAATGGTTCAAAGAACGAGCCTACAGAGTGAGAGCTAACAAGGCTTCTGTTTAGCTGGAGGGCTTTGATCCAGGCCTCTTTGTTGGGGTGTTCATACTGGCTACAGACTGTTGCATGGCCTACTGTCTGCCACCACAAAGGAGAGGCTTTCCATGAAGGTGTGCTGACATCGTTTCAGCCTCAAAACTTTTCCTACAGGTAGCAGCAACCTGGTGGTGGCACCCATGACCAGGCAAGTCCCCAGAGGTTGCCCTATTGAGAAGCTGAGAGACTTAAATCCAAGATGGCGGCCCTTGGATCAGCCTGACCCGTGTTGGCCTGGCTCTGTTATTCTAATCTGTCTCATATAGCAGGCTAATTTGTGAAGAGAGGAAACACAGCGGATGATTATGTGAAACGCCTGTCTGCACTGTGGGTCGCTCCCTGCCATTCCAGCAAGCCATGTTCTCCAAGGGGGGGCAGATAGAATTGTTTTTTAATGCCGAATAGTGTTGAGAGTATGACCAGACCTGCTGCCTTTCAGCTGAGAAATATTCCCCTGTCCTTTGTGGCAAGGATGAGGATGACAGCAAACTTTCATCTTCCCTGACAAGATAACGCAGACGTTTTCCCCGGGGAACGTCGACTGATCATTTAGTTCTGTTCAAGAATAACATGGAGTTATGAAAGCGCTCACAGAGTTCCATCCTTTACAGCCGCCCTCTTTGAAAACATGTGAGAGCACACAGGGTGTTCTTCATTAGACAAGGAGCCTGCTTGTGATTTTTTATTTCTAAAGGCTCTTGGGCACTTGGTCCTATAATAAGAGGCCATTTCTGCTTTATAATGTAGACCAAAAGAGCTTTCTTCAGCTCCACAAACATACCCCAATCTGACTCCTCTGGTCAGTGTTGATCTCTCTCCTCTCTGAATTTCTTCTTTTCTTTTTGGTACTGGGGATTGAACCCAGGGGTGTTCTACATCTGAACTACACCCCTACTCAGTCCTACTTTATTTTTAATTTTGAAACAGGGTATTGCTAGCTTGCTGAGGGCCTTGCTAAGTTGCTGAGGCTGCCTCAAACCTGTGATCCTTCTGTCTCAGCCTTCCAAGTACTGGGATCACAGACCTGTACCACTATACCCGGCTCTCTCTGAATTCCTAAAAACTCTTTTTGCCTGAAGCTTACTGCAGAATATTTATTATATATTATATCAGGTCCTGTGCCTGCCTCTTAAGTTTCATATTGTTTCTAGAAGTATTAAACCTTCTCAAGGACAAGGAACCTATCATATACTCTTTGGGGGACTCCTTTAGTGCCTAGCACAAATCTAAGCACATAAATGATATTCGGTAAATAATTGGTCATAGTCCCAAGCTTAAGTAATAAAAAGGCAATAAGAGAATAATCATATTATGTCATCTTCTTTTTAGGCAACTACGTGCGAAGTCATCATCAATGTACAATTGAGAATGATTTCTTTTTTGTAACCTAGATAACAGGCAACTCTCTATAGCCAAAGACACACACAGTTCCCCGGCAACCTGAAACTCATCCCCTGGCTCAGGTTAACATGAAAATGGTTTTTAGTAACAAGACTGAAACATCACCACATTCTTGAACTTAACCAAGATACATCTACATGAGGAATTTAGTGTACAAAACTGTTTTCTTGCCTTAAAAAATGATAATTGAAGCCGGGTGTGGTGGGGCACACTTGTAATCCCAGCATTTGGGAGGCTGAGACCGGAGGATCCAGGTTCGCAGCCAGCCTCAGCTATTTAGTGAGGCACTCCACAACTTAGTGAGACCCTGTTTCAAAATAAAGAATAAAAAATAGGGCTGGGGGTATAGCTCAGAGGTAGAATGCCCCTGAGTTCAATCCCCAGTACTGCCAAAAAAAAAAAAAAAATAGTAACTGAGATTTGCAGAGAGCTGCCAGAAGGCATTTCAAAGAGCTAAGTGGCTGAATGAACAACTTTGGGAAAAAACAATTGGACAATTGACATATTAAAATTCTTTACTCATACTACAGAAAAGCTGGTAGGAAGTACAAAGCTTATAAAATGAAGGAGATAAAAGTAAAGTGAGTGCAGAATTACCCATCAATTCCTATCATTCTACCACTTAAAGACACTTGGCAAACAATGAGTTGAAGAATCTCTTACTTACTGATCATATAACTAAAAATAGGCATATGTATTTGAAGGACTAGAATCAATGAATGGTGCATAGACACACTATACTATTATGGAAATCAGGAACACTTGGGTTTCTTGTGCTTAAGAGCAAGCTCCATGCTTTCTTATGAAATCTTACTTGCTAGCCTTCTCAAACACACAACATTGAGGGTATTGAGGTAGTGGGCTTTCCTAATACTATATGTCTTCTATTATTCTCAAAAATTATTTTTTTCTTTCTCCAAATCCCTACAGAACTTTACAACACCAATAACATAATCTGTATACCTCATATACCTCATGCCTCCTATTGCAAATAATTAAGTGGCATTTTCCCCCACTGGGCTTACCAGGTCTTTGATTATAGAAATAATGATAAGGATGCTGATGAGATGATAATAGTAATAGAAGCTAGCATCTATGTATTAGTCAGCCCTCTGCCACTGAGATACAATGCCCAAGATAACTTACAATGAGGAGAGATTTCTTCTGGCTCACAGCTTGGGAGGTTTGAGTACATGGTCATGTGACCACATTGCTTTGGGTCCGTGGTGACACAGTACATCATGGTGGAGTGTGTGGCAGAGGAGGCTGTTAACTTCATGGTGACAAAGGAGCCAAAGAGAGACACAAGAAGGGGCGGGGGTCCCGATATTCCCTTCAAGGGCACACCTCCAATGACCCAACTTCCTCCCACTAGCCTAATTAAGGTGGCTAAATTCCCATGTCTAGTTCCACCACTCCCCAATAGCACCACAGATGGGTGACTAGGCCTTTAGCACCTCGGGGGACATTTGAGATGTAAATCCTAACAATTTATTATGCTTTTACTATAAGTCATGCTTTGTTGGGCTTATTGATTCATATTCACATGATCACATCACATTCATCTTTGTACGTATTTTAGGTTAACTTAGATTTGATATAAAACAAACTGTGAAATCAGTACGTGGTGAGCAAGTTCAGTGGTTTGTTTTCCCTTCCGTTAACTGGTAACCTGGGAACATGGGCAGATCTGATTGAGATACAGAGGCATCGTTGCTTTTTCTTGCTTTATATTTTTTCATAAGCCTGTTGAACCAGTCAGGGAGAGTCACATCTTTTGATAGCACATTCCCCTCGCAGCCCCTATACAGTACTATCTACTTGGTAGTTTCACAGCAGAAATTCATAGACTTATAAATACCATATATTCCACAACCCTAATTGTAAAAAGTGATTTGGCATAAGGTGCTGGTCACACACACACTGAACATGCTACCATTGTCATCTACAAGGGAATCAACAAACAGCATCCATGAATCACTAGGGACAGAACACATACGCAACTCCCATGTCCCAAATAAGCTCTGCTACGAGGGTGAGAGGTTCCCATGTGCTTCCAACTGGTTTGTCTACATCTGCTGAAGGTGGGTGGGTTCTAAAACACCCAGTTTGAAATCCTTAAACACTACGAAAATAGTAAAAGAAAGACAGCTATTCCAGAGCTCTAAATGGCTTAAAAACAAATCCCAAACATCCTCAAAAACTCCAACTCTCCTAAGGAAATTATTAACTTGTGAGTAATGTAAAGACATTCTCAGTCAATTCCCAGTTACATACCCCATGTCTCCATTGTTTACTCCTTAAAATGAACACTTCTGGGATTGCTAACAAAAATAATTGCTCTTCGGGCTGCCCTTTCTGTACTCCCCTTCATCTCTTCTGTTTCCACTCTGGCATTTTCCTGGGGGCATGCTCTGCTGAGAGAACTTGCCCTGGGTTGTCAGTGGAGGTTGGGGGAAGAGGGTGTGGAGGAACTCATGAGGGTAGAGAATCTGGGTAACTGGTTTCTTGCTACCCTGAGAAACTCTAAAATGACCTGGCTTTGTAACAATCTATGACATTTCCTCCAAAGAGAAAGTTGGAAACCATAGAGTTTTCCCCTCTTCTGATGAGGAGAGGAATCTCAGATCCTGGTTCTCAGCGTTCGCCTAAGTTTCTTGTCGGTGGTGGGCGGGAAGTCAAGATGGCTACATTCCCAAGCTTGTTGGATCTATGTGAAAGTTCTCAGCCTCTACCCAAGCTTTTTTCTCTGCCAAGTGGTGCGATAAAACTTGTGAGAACAGGTTTTCCTTATGAGGTAGCTGATGCATCTGCATCCATTTCTGGAAGGAAACCAAAGTTAAAAAAAAAAAAAAAGGGAGGTGGATTTAGAGAAACCTTATAAAATATTGTAAGAGGCTTGATAGGAATTTGGGTTACAAGTTTAATAATTATTCAGGGGAATGTGTTTTTCAGTTTGACCTTTACCTAAGCAATTTCTCAGCAACACTCACCAGCCAGGACTCAGAGTCACTTTCTTTTGGATGAATTATTAGACTTTTGCCAATTCAGCAGAATCAGCATGCAGCCTCGGAGGCTCTTTGCAACAAAGGAGCTCCAGGGTAATGAGGCCTTAGATCTCAAAGGCCTTCTCCATGAGTTATTACTTTTAATCTTAGAAGAGCGCCTTCTGTCTCATTGGCTCATTGATTGTAATATCTCAGTTAAAGCAGCAGTCTCTACTTTCCATCTATTCTCTTTCATAAAACAGAGATTCATAAGAAAAATATGTATCCTTAACTTTCCTTCAGAAATGAAGACGGTTAGCCAGCCTCAGAAAGTCAAGGGTCATACATTTTCTTTCAGATGTGGAAGCTAGAACAAAAATAGGAATCAAAAGGGACTTCAGTCAAGCCGGGCATGGTGTCATATGCTGGAAATCCCAATCATTGGGAGGCTAAGACTGGAGGATCACAGGTTCAAAGCCAGCCTCAGCAATTTAACGAGGCTCTCATCAACCTAGCGAGACTCTGTTTCCAAACAAAAAAATAAGACAGGGCCAGGGGTGTGGCTTGAAGGTAGAATGCCTCCGAGTTCAATCCTCAGACACACACACACACACACACACACACACACACACACACTTCAGTCAAATGAAGAGAGAAAATAGAATAGTGGAGGGGGATTGAGGGGAGGGAGAGAAAAAATGAAGATTGAGGAAAGAAACAGTTCAAATAAGGTTATGTCCACACAAAGAAGTTTCACTACCTATCTTACTAACAAGTCTCCGGAGGGAAGAATGGGGAGCAGAATGAAGGGCCAGATGTATGAGGGAAATACACCAAGTACTGTGTGCATGTATATTTGCATTACTTCAAATTTCACTATGATGTGTAATTTTAATTCACCAATAAAAGTGTAAAAATAAAATAAGGCTGAGAGTTTAGCTCAGAGATAGATTGCCCCTGGACTCAATCCCCAGGATCACATACACACATTAAAAAAAAGAAAATATTCTACTATAGCTCATTTAATAATTAAAGCACAATTTGCTAATACTATAATTACTGTTGGATGTCATTTCAGTAAAATAAAGAATATAGTAGTTTAAAAAATGAAAAGAAACGAAGAGGAGACAACTTCCTGCCGTATTTTCCCGGGCACTGAGGTCTTCTGGGCTCCCGATGGTCACACCACAGTCAGCTTTAACCTTTCTATATCCCTCCACTCAGAGCCAAGGCAGCAGTGATGAGGCATGCCAAGCACCAAGAAACTGGCTTCCCCACCGGGTTCCCCTCATCTTCCTCTTCTCAGTTCTGCTGGGAAAAGCCCGCAGGAGACGGGCTGCCCTGAACATGTTTGGTGGAGAATCCACACAAGCATTTTTGTCTCCCTGTCCACCCTCCGAAAACCTCAAGATCACCAACCAGTATGGAGCTATACTGTCTTTTACTGGTGTCTCACTCTTAAAACAATCCTTTGGAGCAGATATGACTATTTATCATTTTGTAGATAGAAAAAAAATCAAAGTATCAGTAAGAATAAGAGTAAATAACTTGCAAAAAGTCTAGAAGAACTTAAATCGAACCGTACCTGTTGGCTCAGCGGAGTAAATTCACCACATTTTGCTATTCAAAATGATCTTTGGACCATCAGCCCCATCTGGGAGGTGGTTAGAAATTCAGAGCCTTGGGCACTCCTCAGAGCTACCAAATCTCCCTTTGACTCGTGTGCACATTGAAGTGTGATAAGTACAGCTCTACAACATACCTGATTCCAGTCAAGGGGAGTTCCATTGAGATCTCAAATTCAGAGTGACCTAATGAGGTGGATGTGCTCCTGGGAACCATCAAGGCAAGCTCACTCTTAATTGTGTTCTTCATCTCCAGTTAATCCTAAAATGTATATTCCCTCAATTTTTCCAAGTATAGTGAAGCAAAATCTCAACATCTGCCCAATATGCCCTGTAGGGGAAGAGGATCGTTGAATTCATGTGAGTCTTTTTGAGGGTCTGTAATGAAAACAGGCCCATGGCTGCTGTTGACGTGCGAGTCCTAGCTGGTGTGGCTTTGGAGAAATCACAGTTGAGTGCTATTGGAGATATTTATTGATAAGCAATATTGATTTTTTCTTTTTGCTGAAGCAAAAGCTGCTTTTGATTTTTAAGATAATTGGTAATTGCAGTAGGTGGGAAAGGTTGGAGAAGGTTACTGAGCCCTGAAGGGAACCAGAAGGGAAGCTGTCTCTGATGTCACTCCTTTGCTCTTTGAATCTCACTGCATAATCCCCTCAAGGCCTGTCTTTAATATGTAATTATTTAGATTTTTAAAAAAGTCAGCATTCTTCTTACTTTCCATCCTTCCAGATTGTACATAGGAGTTGTTAGGAAACCAAATGGTATGATTTCAGAGATTTGGGGAGTCCAATTATCCACAGTATACCTACATCCCTGCCAACAGCTGCCCTCGGATGCTAGGAATTCCAATATTCTAGAAATCTCTGTGTGATAGGTTGAAAGCCTCAAGCCCTACTGCACATAGGTGATGCCTTTGGGAGAAGGAAGATTCTGGTTCCCAAGCTTACCTCGATTACTTTGTGCACTGGGACTCAGATATGTAGACCTTTCATGACAAAATGACTCCGGGGAAAATCTGTTTCTCTCTTTCGTTTTGAGTGCCCTAGATACAAGTGAAACAGGATCTGGCACACAGATGTAATTCTTCTCTTTTGTGCAGGCTGTCATACCTGGGACTCATGGGCATGATTGTGTGGTAATTTTTAATAGAATCTCACACTGTAGATGTTTAATCAAGTCAGTTGTATACAAGTTTTATAGCCTTAGGTGTATTATTTCACCTTTTTCTGTTCTTAAACAAGTACAGCACCTCTAACTGCAGTCTGTCTGGACTGTAATCTAACTTGACCATTTTGTCAATCTAAACCCAATGTTTCATATTTCCCTATTCATAACTCACCCTGCCACTTGGATTCTGCATTATAAACTCTATGCATTACATGAGGACATTCTAGTCAAAACCATCTATGTGGATATAAAGATCATCTTCTCCAAATGCCTGCTATTTGTACCACTGGGCAAGTTGGGACCACCAAAGGTAACCACTCAATCCAGGTGGAAAGCTGTGTTAGAGAGTCCATTCAAAGACTTTCAAAATGATCACAAGTCTGGGTAACAAGGAAGCCCTATCCAGACATCTGGAGACATTTAATATTTCTCTATCTTGGAAAGGTATTCATCATAAGACTCATATATAAGTAATTTTCTAATTGAATAAATTATATTTATTTCATGTAGGCATGGTTCTAGGCATTTAAAAACTTATATACTTTTGTTAGTGCAATATAATTACAGTGAGATTCAAAGTGATGCAAGCATACATGCCCACATCACTTGGCGATTATGATTATTACTTACTTCTAAATGAATACAATTTCTATTACAGTAGGGGATTACTGTAATATGCACACTTAAGCCAGTTTCACTTTCTGAGACTTTTTCTGTGGTCAGCTATGGTCTGAAAATATTAACAGGAAATTTTCAGAAAGAAACAATTCAAAAAATTTTAATCATAACATGATTGAATCTCATAGTGTCCAATTCTGTCCCCTTTTCCGGCGTATCCACACTGTATGTGCTGTCTGTCCATTAGTAGTCATGTTGGTTCTCCGATTGACTATCGTGGTCTAACAGTGTTCATGTTGAAGGAACTCTTGTTTGACTTAGTCATGCCCCCCAAAGGGCAAAAATAGTGGTGCCCACAATTCAAACATAGCAAGGAGAAGCTATAAAGTGCTTCCTTTACATGAAAATTGAAAGTAAAAACTGCGATAAGAAAAAAAAACTTAAAAAAAACCATAATATATAAAGGGTTTGGTATGATCTGTGGTGAGACTTGGGGTCCTTAGATCATATCTCTCAGGAATAAAGGAGGAGTATTATATACCAACAGATAAATCGCTTTTTTGTTTTTAAGTCCAGCAAAGTCCCTATATCATGTTACAGAGGACCCAGATCCTCTCTTGCAGGAGTTCACTGTGATAAGCAATCTGCTTAGATTGAGTGGTTACCCTTGGTGGTCAGAACTTGCTCAACAAGCACACAGTAGGTACTCAGCAAACACATGATGGGAACAGACATATTAATTGGGTTTCCCAAGCCCCCTCTTTGGCCCCCAGCGCCTCCCACCATGCATGCACATATCTACATCCACTGCCTTCCAGGACCCAAGAGACTCCAAGCTGCTCCAGTGTCTGAGGAGTTTCAGATCAAAAGCCTAATAAACATTTCCAAATCCAAAACCACACAGGCTGAGTTCATCGGGTCTACTACTTTAGAACAGTTGCTTTCCATAGTGAGCCGCTCAGCAGTTGTTGGTAAGAACGAGGGCCTGAGTGGAAAATATTTGTAAAAGGAACAAAAGCAAATGGTGTCAGGTTTGTCCATGACATCTTGCAGAACCGGTGGGTATTGAAAGAGAGAAAACAAAAGAGACCTGGTATTATGATATTCCTTGCTCTCCAGTACACACATACACACCCAAAGAAGGCAGACCCGTCCTGGGGGGAGCATTCCTGGCAGAAATAATTACTCTGTACTTATTGCTGCTGGAGTTGTAGTCTAACAGGGGGAGAGGAGGTACCAGGCAATGAGAAGAGCTGATGGGGAAATCCACGGGCACCGAGCAATTTACAAAGGGCTCAGTTTGCTCTACCTGGAGAGAGGAGTGCATATTTTTATTTTTTATTATTTATTTATTTATTATAATTGGTGCATTGTAAACATACATCTTTGTTAGGTACAAGCTGATAAAGGCATATATGCAGAAGTGCATATTTTTAAATATCACATTTAACTAACAGTTGAAGAGGGGAATAAAATAGCTCACACCAGTAATTCCAAGCAGCTTTTTATGAAACAGACTAATGGGGTGGGGGGGGACCAACAATTAGGCACTAGCCTTAACTACAGTTTCCTTGGATTTCCTTTTTCCTCTCTACCATGTAATAACATGGCTTAAAATTAGTTCTGACAGCTAATCAGAATGAGTGGCTCGCTCTGTTCCCGGAGCGGGTAACAGGTACTGAGCACCGTGCCAACACAGCGTGCTGATGAACGATGTCGGAAGGGAAGAACTGATTAGTTATTTCATTGCTGGTAGCTCCGTGCCCCCCTTCAGTTGAAGAGGGCTCCTGGGGAACTAGGGTCTGTAACATGTTCCGGGGAAGTCTGGGAATGTCAAAATTCGGCTCTACTAATAATTCTCCTTATTGGCCCTTATGGCGCCCCCTGTTTCTCTCCAATGTCTCCCTTTCATAGTTACTTCTGCTTCTGATGGCACATTGGAAATCTGTACTCTAAAGATGCAGTGCTGAATTTTGGCTGTTGAACCATAAAGGAGTAAAAAGCGAACCTTCTTTTATGGGACGAGCTTGTGATTCTGGAAGAAGCTGCCTCCAAGCAGGAATCATAATCATATGTAAGTATAATGGGTGGAGGTGAGGCAAGGTCATCCAGGTGAGCAGGAAAGTATCCACCTCCCACCCCGCCCCCAGCAATGTCACCTTTATGAGGCCGAAGGGGATTTGTTGCCTTCCCAAGGTTTTTGCTTTTTCTCCTGTGGCATGCAGAAGAGTGATTGTTGGTGGCCTAGGGGGATGAGATGGGAAACAGAACGGGGCGAGGAGTGTAAAGATTTCTTGGGCAAAAAAGTTCTGTGAAGGGGAAGGGGTGTGGGGACTGTCCCTCCCCCCCCCCTCGGTTAAAAGTAACAGCAACAGCAAAAGAGGCCAAAGGGGTGGCGTCTGCGCCAAACACAGCCCACAGGATTCTAAAAGTTGCCCACATACAAAGTCCCAAATGTCCGCCAATCCACAGTTCCTGATATGCCCCCTCCGAGAAAAGGAGCAGGGGAAGGGGTTTGGGCTCAATAGGAATACATAGCCAGCTGCTGGGTGAGGCCAGGCAGGGCTCCTAGACTGAGGGAAGCCAGGACAAAGTGTAGTAAGGCCCCAGCGGGCTCCTGGAAGGTGTTCTCCATCAGTCATTCATTGGGGGAAGTGGGCAGTGGGCTTCTCCAGGCCAGCTGTCTCTGGCCTTACAGAAGGAAGCAAGCCCGCCGAAACAAAAGTGAGATGTCCTCAGCACAAATACCCCGGCATCCAGGCTGTATTTTGCTATGTCCATATAAGAAGGTTAAAGAAAAATCAAGCCTTCAAAACCACTTTTAAAAATGCGCAGGCTACATTTTAGTAAGGTAGATACTTGTCTTTTTCATTTAATTGTGGTAAAATATGCATAACAAAAAACATATTTAATCATTTTAAGGTGTGCAATTCAGTGACATCAAGCGTGTTCATGATATTGACCAAAGGATCACCATCTAGTTCCAGAATAGTTTCATCACCCTAAAAAGAAACTTGTACCCAGTAGCAGTCATGTCCCATTCACCCCTCCCCACAGCCTCTGTAAACGATTAACCTGTCTTCAGTATCTATAAATGTTCTTGTCTCAAGTATTTCATTTAAATGGAAACATACAACATATATGCTTTTATTTTCAATATTCGTTGATAGTGTAGCATCTCTCAGGACTTCATTCCTTTTTATGGCTGAGTAATATTCCATTGTGTGCACATCCCTTATTTTGTTTACTCATTCATCACTCAGTGGACATTTGGGTTATTCCTACCTTTTGGATATTGTGACTAGAGCTTATGAACATTCGTATACAAGTTTTTGTTCAAATCCCTGTTTTGTTTTTTTTTTTTAAACTCTTTTGGGTATATACCTGGGAGTAGAATTACTGGGTCGTGTGATAATTCTATGTTCAACTTATTAATGAATGGTCAAACTTTTTCATAGAGGCTGTACCATTTTACACTCTCACTAGCAATGTATGAAGATTCCAACTTTTCCAACATTTACTATTTTCTGTATTATTATTACTATTGTTATCACCATCCTGGTGGATTTGAAGTCTCAGTGTGTGTTTGTTTGATTTGCATTTCCCTAATAACTAAGAATCCTGAGAATCTGTTTATGTGTTTTGTGAGCCATTTACAGGTATTCTTTGGAGACATGACTTTTCAAGTCCTTTGCCTATTTTGCCTCTTTGCTATTGAGTTGTAGGAGTTCTTTATATATTCTGGATACTAGACCCTTATCAGAACATGGTTAACAAACATTTTTTTTTCTGATTCTGTGGGTTTTCTATTTACTGTCTTGATTGTCTCATTTTGGGAAAGAAGATAATAAGCAAAGCACTCAGATATTTTGGAGAGAAAAGGAAGAGAAACAGCTATAAACGTTTTGAGCTTAGAGATGTCTCCTGATGTCATTTATTTTCTCTCCTAGTCTCCAAAAGGCAGCTTACATATCAAACCTTCTGGAAAATTATTATAGCAACAATAAGCTGTGTAAAGACTCCCTACATACATCAAATATGATATGGTGTGACTTCTGTATATTCTTTCCTGTCCCATAGCTGCCCTATGACATGTGTCATCACTTCCATTTTAGAGATGGGGAAACTGAGGCACGGTGGTGCTAAAGGAGCCAAAGATCTCAGTGCTCACAGCAGCAGAATCATGATCCAATCCCAGGTCTGTCGGATTAAAAGCCAGACTTCTCTCAATCCACCTACAGTGAGTTTGGCTTTGTTCTGGGGGACCGAGTGGCCTCCGTGTGAGAGGCCCTGGGGCCCTCTGAGCCATGTAGAAGAGGGTCAGTAGAGGGTTGGGGTTTCTGGGCCAGCACATCCTCCAACCAGAGGAGCTCTGATTTGATTTCTTTTATAATTTGGGGTTCTGGTGTAGGATTTTGTTTGAGGGGCAGAGGGGAAAAAGATTCCAGTACCTAAAAAAAAAAAAAAAAAGCTAACTCATGCTACTTCATGACTTCATGGAAGAAAATCCCAAAGCTCTTGTAACCTCTTATAAAATGAAAGTTGCCTTAAAGGAAATCCAATTTTAAATCCACAAGTAGGCAGGAACCTTCTATTGCATTTGCACATGCCCAGAACTACACATGTGCACACTCATGCACACACTCACACACCCTCCCTCCATTCCCCAGTTCCTGCACATCCCCGCTCCAGGTACACGATGGCCACCACTCTGGAGGGAGAAACCTTTGAACTCCCACTCAAAAAAAAAGTGGCTCCTGCCAGGCACCACGCCCTGCTTCCCGGCAGTGTGGGCTGCCGCCCAGTCATCGCTCAGGCATGCTGCCGGCTCACCTTCCCTTTCCACAGCCTTCTCAGCAGCCAACCAGCCCGAGCGCCTCTCCAAGCCCAGCTGCCTTTCTTGCTCAGTTTTTCATTAGCAAAATGAATTACCACCAACCCTGGAGGGAAACCTCAGCTCTCGATCATCCTCAGCCATGATGCTCTTCACATAGGGACCCATTCTGAGGAAATCCCACAAGCCAAGGCCCAGCTTAGGAGGTCACCTGCAGGTGAGTGTCTCCCTCCCTGCCTGACTGCTCACTTAGGTGGAGAGGAGACTCAGTGCCCAGGGGAGGGGACGATGGAGCCACCCTCTCCCAAGATCATGGCTGATCTCCCAGGCAGAGCTGTCTGAACAGGGTGGGGCTCCGGGCCTGGAAATCCCCTTGTCCACCGGAAGTCGAGCTGGGGTCTCCATCTCTGTGCGTCTTCTTTGGTAGGAGATGCAGACAGCCAGGGCTCCATCCACACTCTCATGCTCGTGGAAGGTGTGTGAGG
The DNA here is from genome assembly GCA_004027655.1 of Graphiurus murinus. Classification (NCBI taxonomy): domain Eukaryota; kingdom Metazoa; phylum Chordata; class Mammalia; order Rodentia; family Gliridae; genus Graphiurus; species Graphiurus murinus. The sequence continues at coordinate 25,819 of PVLC010000812.1, forward strand.
TTCATCCGTGGGTGCAGAGGAATCGTTGCTAGAGGCAAAAGGCTTTGAGGTGTGTGTGTGTGCACGTGCGTGAAAGGGGGCGGATTGGTGTAGCTTCTCAGAACCGCAGCTCGGTTTCTCTGAACATTTCTCCTGGGTGCCAATAAATTGTTGCCAGATAGCTGCTCCAGTATAGTTCCAGTGTGAACTCACATGAAAAGATTTAATCCATTGACTGTTTTGGTCAGGGATGAGGAAGGGTGCTGGGGAGCCTTAGCAAAATGCTCAGTAGATAAATTGGCATCCAAGAACCAAATGCCTTTTTATCTATTTTATCTTCCATTTCTAGTTTTTTTTCTATTGTGGGATTTTTTTTTTTTTTTTTTTTTTTGGTACTGAGAATTGAGCCCAGAGGTATTTTACTTCCAAGCTACACTACCAGTCCTATTTTATTTTTTATTTTGAAACAAGGTCTTGCTAAGTTGCTGAAAGCCTCTAAGTTGCTGAGGCTGACCTGGAACCTGTGATCCTCCTGTCTCAGCTTCCCAAGTACTGGGATTACAGGTGTGCATCACTGCACTTGTTTAAATTCCTCCCTAATTTAAACACTATGTAGGACCTTTTGTTCACTTTTGAGCCTAAAGTTGCCCAACTGACCATAGGTATTTATTAACAAACTCACAAGGTAGATGGTGCTTCCTGGTTCCCTTAGGCATGACCCATGGCAGACAGGTCCACATAGCCTGCAAATCGAAACTACAGAGCCAGGACCAGGCTCAGTGGTAAAGCACTTGCCTAGTCTGTGTGAGGTCCTGGCAAAGAAAGAAGGGAAGAAGGAAAGAAAGAAAAGAAAGAAAGAGGGAGGGAGGGAGGGAAGGGAGGGAGGAAGGAAGGAGGGAAGGAAGGAAGGAAGGGAGGAAGGAGGGAAGGAAGGAAGGAAGGAGGGAAGGAAGGGAGGAAGGAAGGAAGGAGGGAAGGAAGGGAGGAAGGAAGGAAGGAGGGAAGGAAGGGAGGAAGGAGGGAAGGAAGGAAGGAGAGAAGGAAGGGAGGAAGGAGGGAAGGAAGGAAGGAGGGAAGGAAGGAAGGAAGGAAGGAGGGAAGGAAGGAAGGAAGGAAGGAAGGAAGGAAGGAAGGAAGGAAGGAAGGAAGGAAGGAAGGAAGGAAGGAAGGAGGGAAGGAAGGAAGGAAGGAAGGAAGGAAGGAAGGAAGGAAGGAAGGAGGGAAGGAGGGAAGGAGGGAAGGAGGGAAGGAAGGGAGGAAGGAAGGAGGGAAGGAGGGAAGGAAGAAAGTTTGAGAACTGCAGGTGGCAGCGGGTTCTGTTTCCAAATGCTCCCTGTGACTCGCCTGAATACCACTCTTCCTGTAATTCAGCCTAAACTTTCCTGAACTGTCAGCCATTGAAGTCACTAGTACATTGACCAATCAATATGGGGCTACCAGAAGGCCCTGGTATCATACACCTGGCATGGCAGACTGGGCTGCTGAGTGACCTCTCTGAAAAACCTAGATCCTAGGCATCTAAGGAGACACAGATCAAAGCAAGCCCAGGTGTGTCCTGCCACCTACAGCTGTATGCACACCCACCAGGCCACACCCAACTTGCCTATCCAGATGAGCAGCCACAGTCCCTGGGCACCAGCCATTTGAACCATGATGAGTCATCTTTGGAAGGTTGATGTTTTATAGTTCAGAAAATGCCCTCTTCCCCCATCATCCTTCCTGTCACACCCTAGGAGTCCAACTATCATTTTTTTCTTTCCTTTATAACCAGGAAAAATCTTCCCTGTCACCTGAGAAAGAATAAAACTAAGAGATATTTAGTACAGAGAGATATTTAATAATAAAAATAAAAATAATAAAATAATAATAAAAATAAAACTAAGAGATATTTCCTACAGCTCGGATATTTTTGCATGTTGTCCTGCCTAGCCTTTTGGTGGTGTGTGATCCAGCAAGGAGTGGTAGGTCAGGGGGAGGGAGCAGGGCATCCCCCCACACCAGGAGCTCATGGGAGAAATTACTCGCTGCTCTGTCAGGCCAGTTGGTCAATCCTAACATCAATCTGCTACATCCATCACAATTATTTAGATTGTCCAACTTCCAGGAATGAAATTAGCCAAGACGTACCACACAAATACTGGAGAGTGAATGGAGGGCACAGGAGAGGAAAGGGCTGGGTTTTGGTGCTGCTGTATGGTAACCCCAAAAGGAAGGCAGCAGCAGAGGAGATGGGAGAATCAGCCAATGGCAATAGGAAGAGACTCCAAATATAAACCATCTATATCATGATTTGGGGGGAATACTAAGAGTTGAACCCAGTGTCATTCTACCTCTCAGCTACACCAGTCCTTTTTATGTTTTATTTTGAAACAGTGTCTCATTAAGTTGCTGAGGCTGACCTCGAACCTACAAGTACTGTCTCAGCCTCCCAAGTACTGGGATTATAGGTGTGTGCCACTACACCTGGCTTATATAATTTTTTTTTTGAAAGTGCTCTTGCTGTTAGATCTTCTTATTGAAGTTAAAAAGCATCAGAGATCTTGGATCAGAAGTATCATGGGTTTGATTTAGTGATCTCTAGGAAGCTTTTCCCTGAGGACTAATGAGATTGCAATAAGCAAAAAATAATAGATTCATACTTGAGGACATACGTCATTGAAGCAAGAGATAGGAGTTCCTCCTTTCTCACACCATACCATAGTGTCCCTGAAAGGCAGTTACTGGCCCTGCTGCCAGTAATTTTTATGGCATGGCCTGTGGGTAGCATTTCTTTCTTTTTTTTTTTTAATTGATGCATCGTAATCATACATCTTAATGAGGTACAAGCTGGTAGAGGCATACATGCACACAGCACTCATTTAACCCTTCCTCAATTCTCCCCCCTCCCTCCTCCTCATGTTCAGCTTAGTGATTGACTTTGATATGTTTGTGAATGTACATCATGTGCATTAGGGTGTGGGTAGCATTTCAAAGTGAGCACGGTACACAACTGTATGCAACGTGTTAGACATACAGAATATGGTTAGTACAAGCAGGCTTGCTACATTAGCCACAGCTTGCCAAATGAGTTCCCGTAAGTAAGCAAAGAGGAAGAAAATTTTCTGACCAGTTATGCTGATTGAGTTTTCAAGATTGTTCTTCTTTTGATTGTCTCTTATCAGAATGAAAATGGTGAAAGTTAAAGAAAAAAAACTTGCTAAAGCACATTAGGAAGAATCTGTATGTGACTGGGCATGGTGGTGTGCACCTGCAATCTCAGTACTTGGGAGGCTGAGACAGGAGGATCACAGGTTCAAGGCTAGCCTCTGCAACTTAACAAGGTCCTCAGCAACTTAATAAGACCTTGTTTCAAAATAAAAAATAAAATAAGGCTAAGGGTTAGCTCAAAGGTAGAATGCCCCTGTGTTCAATCCCCAGTACCACAGGAAAATAAAAAAAAAATCTGTATCTGAAGTATTACTTTATTTCTATGGAGGTCCTACCTCTAGCACCCTATATTCACATGAGGATACAGGCAGGTTTGAGTACATTTAGGATCTGAGGAATAGGCTCATCTGTGTGGGGTCTACTTACTGGGCCTTCAGAGCATTCTAAGAAAGAAATTATCCAAGCCTTTCCCCCAAATTAAGTAACTTATCTGTGGCAAGAAGCAAAATTTTCATTTGGATATCATATAGAACTTGTATTCTTCTTTTGGTACCCCAGTAATAAGTTTTTCTTGGGATCAAAATTTACAGCTGACCTAAATCTCATTGCTAATACCATGAACCAAGAAGTCCAATTGAAACACTTCTTTTTTTGAGAGAGGAAAAAATAGCGCATCTGTTAATAAGACATGCATTTAGAAATCATTCTTTGGAGGTATAAGATTTAGGCAGTGTAATTTCTAAAGGATTGTTTCATCTATTAAAAATAGATACACTCAAAACAAGCTTCCTCTTTGGGAAAGGGAAGATCAATTCTAAGTGTCTGGTTTCATGGATGGAAGCATGGCCTGGCATTTGCACACAGACACACAGCACCTCATCAATTCCTATCAACTCCATGGAAGAGGCCATGCTTCTGAGCAGTGGTTACCATGCCACAAGTCTGGATTATTCTACCCAATGCCAAAGCTGTTTTAATGATCAAAAAAAATCTGCACCTTTTCAAGCACTGACATGATGCTCAGAAAGTTTTAGATTTCAGATATTCATATAAGAAATGTTGAAGCAGTCTATGCAAACATTTCAAAATCAGAAGAAGCTGAATCTGAAGCACTTCTGGTCTCAAGCATTTTGAATAAGGGATGCACATCCTGTATTCTAGCTGTTGACTGAAGGTCTAATGATCCAGTGACATGAGAACAGCAAAGCGTAAAAAAAGCAAAATAAAAAGTAATGATGGTATTCTTCAAAATATAGAAATATGCTTTATTAATTATGGATTGACCACAATTATTACATATGCACATGTGGAACACAGCTCAAAGATTTTAATGATAAGGATGCATAATCAAAATGTTTGAGAATACTGTTCTATTTCATTTCTTCAGGATCTTTATTTTTTAAATCAAATTGATCAATAAAATATTATAATATGTCACTAACACATGGTCACATTTGACCATTGTTAGAAGATATTTGTGTTTTGCCAAATGTAGCGGCACATGACTGTAATCCCAGTACTTGGGAGGCTGAGACAGGAGGATCACAGGTTTGAAGCCAGCCTCAGAAATTTGGCAAGACTCTCAGCAACCTAGCAAGACCCTGTTTCAATTTTTTTTTTAAAAAAAAGAGGGCTGAAAGGCTGAGGGTATATACCTCTGGGTTCAATCCCCAGTACCCTACACACACACACACACACACACACACACACACACACTCAGAAGATATACTTATGTTTTAATGGAGTATAATACTTGGTCCAAAGGAATCCATTTCTAGTGGTGTTTCAGATTCTCTGGTTGGTGGGTAGATGAGATGTGGAAATATAGTCTTTTCCAGGAAATTGATATCCAATAAGAAACTTCTAGCAGTTCTTAACCACCCTTTGGCTGGGAGCAGGAATTCAAGGCAGTTACGACATTGAGGGAGAGTGTCCTGTGTGTATTTTCCACATTCATATTTTTGCTGAGGTTTGGCATAGACCAATTCAGTTATAAGGATCAACTCTCTAGTCACATTAACTACTTTTTAGGAAAAAAATACTTGTATTTTGCTTGGGAAGAAAAACTCAAGTTCTTCAGCTATCTCTGCATTTCTCTCCCTTTTTGGTAGCACTGCAGCTGCCACATGTCCAATTGTCACCTCCAAAAATGACAAACATATTTTAAAAAGGGATCCACTATCAGGTGACCAACTGTTTTAGTTTGCCTAAACTAACACTGTGTCAGTGTTAGTACTGACAGTCCCACATTCCAGGAAATCCCTCAGGCCTGGTAAACTAGGATGACTGGTCACCCGAGGGCTGCATCCTCCAATTAGGTAGCCACCAGCCACATGGGGCAATTTAAATCCCAATCAACTAAAATAGAACAGAACTAGAAATCTAGTTCCTCAATTACACTAGCCACATTTTAAGGGCTCGTGAAAACATGTGGCTAGTGACCACCATATTGGATGACACAGAAATAGGACTTTTCATCACTGTAGGAAGTTCTGTTGACTAGTGCTGAGCTTAGAGGGTATTTCCTGCAATTTCTTAGAACTAGCATCCTTTAGGTTTTTTATTTTATTTTAGTTTTAGTTTTTCAGAGATAAAGACAGAGATTATTCTTGGCATCCCATTGGTGGGAACTGGGTTTCACCAAGTATCAGACCAGTTCTTTGTTTACCAAACATCTCATAAACTTTAGGTGGGGAGACAGGCCTTTAGGACTAAAGGTTCGAGCCTTTTAGGGATGTTTGCTTAAGGAAAAACACATCATGTAGGGTGAAGATAAAGATCATCATAGAGTTTTTAGATTTAAAGCTATAGTCTTCCTTTTTTCCCCCCTCCTATTTGTCTCCTTTCTACCTATTACTTATTTCCCCTATCCTACCTAATTTTTCCCCTTTGAGACTTGGATCCCTTATTCTTAAGTGTTGATGAGGGACAATATTCCATCTTCTGTAACTTCTTTGAGCTGGCAAGGGGTATTGGCCCTGCCTAGTCAGGAAATGAAAGTATCATCTTAACTGATCTAAAGAGACAGAAAAATTAGCCTCAATTATTGTGGTAGGTTCTATACGGCCAGGTCACAGGTTAACATCACTGAAGAACACAGCCTCAGGAACATGAGGATCTGTTCTTGTTTTTTTTTCTTCTATGTGCCTAAATTTTTGGTGTGCCCACTGGGCTAAGCCTGTCATCAAAGTTGTGAGTCAAGTTCTTTATAATCTTGTTTATTTGGTCAACAAAGAAATTCATCTGTTTTGATGATATTGCAATTTTACATGAAAAATTGACATGTTCGTACATTGTACAATAACCCAGATATATTGCTACAATATTTTTTCCAAATCTTTACCCTGAACTCTCCATTAATTATCATTTTAAGCTGTAAGCCAGGTAGTCAATCTACTTGGTTATATATGACATTGTGAAAAGTCCTCATGACACAAATCCTAAAGCTTAGTATACAATTTAGCACATAGACTACTACCATCCTGTTCATTAGCATTATTAATTTGCCTGCTATAAGTATTATATGCTACTACTTTGTATCTTCTTTTCTGTTTTCATATATTTTACAGGGGCATCTATAAACCAAGCATATTTTCTCTAGGTTTAAGATTGTCATATTTCTTTCTCACTTTATGGGAGACTTCATTAACTCTTTAAATATCTTTTAAGGTTCCTGGTTTAGCAAAGAAATTCCCATAATCTAAAGGAAAAAGTTCCACAAGAGTGGGAAGGAGCAAGATTCCTGGTTTATAATACATAGGAAAATTTAAACAGGTTTTAGATTTACTTTTGAACAGGACTTAAAGACCTTTCAATACCTTACAGGAATAGGAATTTTTCTTTTTATGTTGTCTGGTAGTCCAGACCAGCAAAATCTCAAGAAGGACAGGTTTAATTTTATACCACCTATAAAGACTAAGAGAAGTTTTGTGAATCAGTGTCATATTATATTTCTTCTGTGATCCTAAAAGCAGAAGTACCATTATAAGGGGGAGCCAAAGTCAGAAACTATCTAGTCAAATTATGTGGGAGGTGTTTTTAATGGCTCCATGAGTATGACTCTTTTTTTTTTTAACCCCAGAATAGCATCCTTGTTTTTGGTCACACTTTCCTGTTGGTTATTCAAGACCAAGTAGGTAACTCAATGTTAGGAAAATATAAATTTTTAAAAATTTTCCTGTTAAGATTAGTCAAGAGCCGGGCGTGGTGGTGCACGCTTGTAATCCCAGCATTTGGGAGGCTGAGACCGGAGGATCCAGGTTCGCGGCCAGCCTCAGCTACCTAGTGAGGCACTCTGCAACTTAGTGAGATCCTGTTTCAAAATAAAGAATAAAAAATAGGGCTGGGGGTATAGCTCAGAGGTAGAATGCCTCTGAGTTCAATCCTCAGTACTGAAAAAAAAAAAAAAGATTAGTCAAGACTTTTCAGGGTTACTGTTAGGTATTTCCCTCTAATAGTTGTGCCATCTGCTAGGATGGGTTATGCTCTTGCTGACCATTTGGCTTCCTTTGGTGCATACGGGACATCTTCTCCAATTATCCTTCTTTTTGCAAAATATGTTCTGGTGGCTCCCATTCTCTGAGGTCTTCATGATGATCCCCCAATAGGGAGGTCAGATGACATCAGAATTGTAGGGTCCTTAGGATTCCCATGATCCCTGGGTCCTACCTGACCTTGGAGGGAACTAGCATCCTTAAAAACAGTGCCCTAGTCTAATATTGTATGAGCATGAGGGGCTGCCACCCCAGTGAGTACATAGAGGATGCTGAGTTAGCAAAGCTGACTTGTTTCTCAGAGTTTGAATCAACCTTCTGGGTCTATGGCCTCCATCTTATCAGAACCCAGGAATTTATAAACACTTGTTGGCATTTAGTAGAAATGGGGCTAAGGCATAAGAAACATTTAACATAGCCGCAAGAAAAAGCAATTTGGCCCCTTTTAAATTGTGTCCTTAATGCATGAGGATTACATTAATTTTGCTCCCATTTATAGCTTTCCATTGAAAGCACAGCAGAGAGGATAGCTGGAACTAATTGAGCTAGAGTTGAGGGAGGACAGGCATGAGGAGTACCACCTTTGGAACCAGTGACTTGTAAATCCAGTGCGTCCCCACCCCAAGCATCAGTTGGATGGAAGCTGTAAAGCAGTCAAGGATCATGGACAGGACAGCATTCTGGCAGCATCCTTCTTCCTCTGGGCAAAGGCAAATTGAAAACAGAAACAGAAACAAACTGCCTGTCTGAAAATTTATGGCCGAAAGATTGAACTTTGAGCATAGGGATTTGTTTTGGAAAATGTTATCAAACACCGATTACAGTCCCTGCTCACAGTCTAATGGGGAATCTAACATGATCACTGATTTTGCAAGTATAATAAAACAAATGATTTGTGAAGGTGGCAGTGATGTTGATGGTGATGATGATGATAATATTGATGATAACTAATATTTATTGGGAGCTTTTCAAGTAGCAAGCACCATTTTAAATGCTTTACATAGAAAAATACAAGATAATACTTTGGGACTATAGATGCTGGAAGGATCCATGGTGAAAATTTGACATTCTGTTTTTCAAGATTTTTTAGAAATTTAGCATTTAAACCAAGCAAAACCCTTTCGTAGGTTTATGTGGAGAATGAACATGGTACAACAATGTGGATAATGGGTTTTATTTTTTATAATAGGTTTATTGAACAGTTGCAAGGATAGTGCAGAGACTCCTCTTAGGATAATGGGTTGTTCAGTGAAAAAATAATGGCTTCAAGTCCCAGTTCTGCCCTTTTTTTCATTGTGTGTCCTTGGATAAGTTATTTGATCACTCATGTACTCAATATGGCTTCCTTAATTGTCAAATGGTACAAAAAAATTCTTGTTTTAGAGTGTTGTAGAAAAGAAAGAAAATGAGAGAATGTATAACTAGTGTTCAGTACATTCTTGGGCCGTTGATATGCTTAATAAACATTAGCATTTCTTTTTATTAGTATGGATTATATATTTAACAAATTAATGAAAGTCATATATTACAAAAGGCTCATATGGTCACGCCAGACACAGTGGCTAAGGCCTGTAATTCCAGTATTTGGGAGGCTGAGGCAAGAGGATCTCAGGTTCAAGGCCAGCCTCAGCAACTTAGCAAGACCCTCAGCAACTTAGGACCTCATTTTTAAAAAAAATCAAATGGGTGGGAGGTGTAGCTCAGAAGTATAATGTCCCTGGGTTCAATTCCCAGTACCACACACACACACAAATGACCAATACTTGATAATGGCAGGTTTAGTTCTCCAAAGGTAAATTTCATTTCCTTCTTTATTACACTCCTTTTCATAAGTAGATAAAGGAACTCTGAGTTCTAACCTTCACTGCAGCCCATCTTTTTGTCTTTTGTCTTTTATCTTTTTGTCTTATATCATCAACTTAAAGAGATGGAGGGAAGATGGAGTTGGTATATCTGTTGTCTGAGTGTCTCAAACTGCTTTAACAAAAATACAATAGACAGGGCAACTTAAACAACAATTATTTATTTTTCACAGTCCTGGAGGCAGGAGAGTCAAAGACTACAAGGCCAGCCACATGGGCTGCTGGTGAGGGTTCTTCCTCCTGTGGCACAGAAAGAGGAAGAGAGCTCTTGAGTTTCTCTTCTTATGAGGGCACTAATCCCATGATGAGAAACCCACCCTCACATCCTAATTGCCTCCCAGGAGCCCCATCTTCAAATATCATCACAGTGGAGAGTGAAGTTTCAATATACAAAGCTGGAGAAAGGGAGTCAAATCATTCCCTCCATGGAACCCATCCAGGTGGGGAGCTGAAATGTTCTGTTCAGAGGGGACTCACTGAAAGGGCTTACATAGTGCCTTTTTGGGGGTTCTGCAAGAGGGTACCACGATCCTTCCCTTCTGTGGGGCTAGAGAATGATCCAGATTCCAACTGTAGCCTGCTAAAGCTGTGGATAGGAATAGAGGGGCAAAGAAATAAGAGTACCAAGCAACTCTTGCAGTACCTCCTTTTCTTCCCTCTCTGTGATCGCCAGGGTAGTGAAGGCCATTTCCTCCTTGAACAGAAAGAACTCTCAAGAATCACTAGGCTTCTATGGGGTCTGTGTGGTTCATGCACATTTCCTCTATTATTGACAATCATTCCTACTACTTGATTTCTTGAGAAGAAAATACTTCTAACTAGACTATATTTGGGCTATGCATTCAGAAACAATTCCTGAGGCTTGAAAATTTGATAGTTGAGTAGAGGTGAATTTTTCCATATTTCTTTGAATTACACAGAAGACTTCAACTCATCATTTAGCTACCACCCTAGCTAAAACAGAACCTGCAACTCAACATTGAGTGTTCGCTGTTCTCTCTACCCACTTCCTGAATCTGCCCTCACGCCCGACATACTCTCTCTTCCTCCCTCCATCTCTCTTTCACAGAGGGTTTGGTGATAATTCACAAAGCTTGGACTTTAAGCCAATTTGATTGCCCTTTTCAATTCCTAAGAAACTTAGCAGGGAGTAGTGGGAAATTCTGGGTCATTACAGTCTTAATGGAAAGCCCCAGGTTGAAAGCAAGGATTTTTTTTCCTCCAAATTGAAAGCTAATGTTGGCCTTAAGACAACTATGAAATATGTTTGGAAATTGTTCCCACCAAATGTTTTCTGAAAATCATTCCAGCTGCCAGCAACGGAGAGTCTAGCGATAGAGTTAGCACCTCCACCATGTGGTTCACTAAAGGCAAGGTGCAAATGTCGCCCCTGCAAAAACAGTTGGGAGCAATGGAGTATGTGCTGTGGTCTCCATGGATATTCTGTCCAGGTATTGACTGGAGGGAAAAGCATTCTGTGAGGCCTTCTCATCACAAGACCTAGTGCATATTCCGTACTCATGACAACCTTAGCACTCACGATTACTATTTCATCCAATCTGCACAGCCGTACTATGAGTAGGGAGTTATTATTGTCCCCATTTTACAGTGAAGGAAACTGAGTCCAGAGTTTTACTAATGCACTCTTGGCCACAAGAAAGGGAAAAATTGCACCCAAGATTTGAAATGGGGAACCTTGACTTTAGAGCTCACCCTGTTGGCCACTCTGTGAATGTGCTTTGCCTCATGCTGGAGTTCACAAATTAAACTCAATATTGAACTGCAGCAGGCTAGCAGCTTCATCAAAATAACAGGAAGCAATTGAGAGCCCCCCAAGCCAACCAGCAGTTTGCAGACATTTCCTCGGTCCATCTCACTCTTAGCATCTGAACAATAATGTCACTGAGGGTAGACACAGAGCCTCCAATGACAGTGGGCACTCAGGCTGAGGACTGGACTTTCCTAACTGGCCCCTTGGTCCTCTATGGCTTGTAGACCTAGTATGTTCCCTCTTAGCTTCTGAGCCAACTTTAAAAGGACAGCCAAATTAATGGAAACAGAGATGCTCACACCAACTCCACTAGGAAGCCCAAACTATAGCTTCCTGTTTGTTTATTTGCTTGTGCTACCACACAGGTGGGGGGGAGGGTGTCTTTGACAATGGACCCCTAAGATGGTAGCGCTGAGCTCAGTGCCTCTTAGAACAGAAAAACATCTGCTCTGCAGCAATTTCAGTAAATTCACTGGTAAAGAAGGTATCTTACTGGAGAACAGCCTTCAGAACAAGGAGCTATGCTTCATCTACTCTCTGTATAGGCCTTTTTGTGTATGTGGTGTGTGTGTGTATGTGTGTGTGTGTGTGTGTGTATTTCTGGGGATTGAACCCAGGGACATTCTACCTCTGAGCTACACTCCCAACCCTATTTTATTTTTAATTTTGAAACAGAATCTCACTAAGTGTCTGGCAGCCTCACTAAGTTGCTGAGGCTGGCTTCAAATCTGTGATCTTCCTGTCTCAGCCTCCCAAGTACTGGGATTACAGGCGTGCACCACCATATCTGGCTCCTGTATTATAGGCCTTTTCCAAATTGTTTGAACTTGACTTTCTCACAATCTTAGAAGGTAGACAGAAAAGGAAAGGCAGAATGTCATGGAAAAAAGTTTTTACATCTTTCAAGATAAAGGCCTAGGTCCTGGAGTTGAGGGTTGGGACACAGATGCTCTCTAACCAGCTGATAACCAGCTTTCACTTCTGTCCCAGGGATTCCCAATCTATAAAGCATCCTTATCTTCAGCACGCCAAGTTTCAAAGAAATCTACTGTTGCTGAAAGTAATGAAGAGAATCTGGTTTTCTTTTATGTGGTTTATTTTGGTGTATCAATAAGACCAATTGGAATCATTTTTATAGCCCAAAATACCATGAACACCTTAAAAGAGGCTAGTGTAAAATGCTAGTGACAGTGGATGCAATTCAACCAAACAAACAATGTGAAGAAATACCAGATAAATAATTAATATGCACTGATACAGATTTGATAAGATTTCTTCTTATCAAAATAAGAAGGCAGAAAATGCCAAAGAAGCCAACAGGTGTGACCTTCAATTTCAGCCATTTTGTAAGCCAGTGTTCTGAGGGGTTTAATTGCTTTAATTGCTTTTCTTTCTTCCTTCCTTCCTTCCTTCCTTCCTTCCTTTCTCTTTCTTTCTTTCTTTCTTTCTTTCTTTCTTTCTTTCTTTCTTTCTTTCTTTCTTTCTTTCTTTCTCTTTCTTTTTTCTCTTTCTTTTTGGTACTAGGGGTTGAAACCAGGAGCATTCTATCTCTGAGCTACATCCCAGCACTTTTGATTTTTTTATTTTGAAATAGGATCTCACTAAGTTGCTGAGGCTGGCCCTGAACCTGAGATCCTCCTGCCTCCCAAGTACTGGGATTACAGGCATGCACCACCATTCCTTCTTCATACAGTTTGAGGATGGCATTTTAATTCACAGGACAGTAGATAATCAACCAAAACAACGCCTTTTGACCAAATGAGTGTGTGAGTGTGAATAACTCTTCACTGAACAATCTGGCAGCTTTGGTTTTTTTGTTTTGTTGTTTTGTTTTTTAAGATAAGGGGATTTTCTAAAGCTCAGTAACCTTTTCCTTGTTTTTATGAAACACTGCCCTATGTTTCCAGGCAGTAAAGAAAAAAAGCTCCAAAAGGTTATGTAGTGTCATTTTAGCAATGTAGAAATAAGAAGAAAACCAACTAACAGCGACAAAAAAAGGATATATCTGATAATGATCTTTGGCAGCATATCTTACAGCTGAATATAAGTGTATATTTGTAATTCTAGAAGGATTTCAATTTGAAATTTGATAGCTGTAATTCTTTAAAAAAGGGTACTTGTTTATCAAGGGCTGGATTAATCCCTGAGCTGGGTTATACAGGAAATCAAATCCTGTTCCATGATAGGGGATATTTATCAGCATCCTGTGAGATGTGGGTAGTTATAGACAGAGGCAAATAAAACTTTTCTACCTTCCAGAGAAAGGGGCTGGTGCATGAAAACACAAGATGTGGTCCCAAAGGGCAACCCTATTTTTGGGGAGAAACTATCCTTTCCCCTCACAGAATCATGTGCTGTGGACACTAAATGCTTCTGCTTTCTGGAAAGCAATGGTGCTCAACTAGGAGTGATTTTATCCCTGGGAGACCTTTGGTAATGTCTGTTGCCACATTGGGAGCTCTCCTGGCACCAGATAAGCCAAGGATATCAATATAGTATAGTAAATAGGCTCAGGAATTTAAATTGTCATCAGAACTCTGGGCTACAAAAGTCAGTTCAGAATCCATGTGCCCAACCTAAGCAGCGTGACTGGCTTTTAAAACAGAAGGGTTAGATAGGACATAGTCTTCTAAGACATAGCCAAAAGAGCCAGGTGCAATTAGAAAACACCAGTCATACCAAGATCAGGAAATTCACATTTTGAATGAAAAAAAAAAAAAATCAACACAAAATTGAGATGAGTTGGATGCTAGAGTTATTGATGAAGATTTTGAGGTAGTTATAAAAAAAGCTTCAATGAGCAATTGAAAATTCTGAAATAAATAAGAATAGAATAAATAAAAGTTATAAAAAAGAAATAATGGACATTAGCAGACTTAAAAGTATAATAATAGAAATAACTCAGCTGGGTGCATGCTTGTAATCCTAGTAGAGACAGGCATATCGAAGGCTTGAGGACAGCCTCAGCAACTAGTAAGATTTTCATCAACCTAGCAAAACCCTGTTTCAAAAATAAAAATAAAATAGGCATAAAAGTGTAGCTTGAAAGTAGGATGCCCTGAGTTCAATTCTTAGTACCACAAAAACAAAACAAAAAAACAAAGGAAAAATCCCCAATAATAGAATGGACATACAGAGCATAGAGTCAGGGAACTTCAAGTACCTAAACACAGTAGCATACACCTATACTCCCAGTACTTAGGAGGCTGAGACAGGATGATCACAAGTTGGAGGCCAGCCTCATAAATTTGGCAAGATCTTATTTTCAAAAAAGGGGACAAGGCAGTACAAAAAAATAAAATAAAAATAAATAAAAATAAAATAGGCATAAAAGTGTAGCTTGAAAGTAGGATGCCCTGAGTTCAATTCTTAGTACCACAAAAACAAAACAAAAAAACAAAGAAAAAATCCCCAATAATAGAATGGACATACAGAGCATAGAGTCAGGGAACTTCAAGTACCTAAACACAGTAGCATACACCTATACTCCCAGTACTTAGGAGGCTGAGACAGGATGATCACAAGTTGGAGGCCAGCCTCATAAATTTGGCAAGATCTTATTTTCAAAAAAGGGGACAAGGCAGTACAAAAACAAAAACAAAAAAAACCCTTCAAGTTCAAGACACACCAATATTATTTACTCTGTCTAAAAACCAGAGAGAATAAAGACTGATAAATAAATACATAAATCATAAATAAAAACAGGGAACTTCTGTGCACTTGAAAAAGATTTAAAAAAACAACAACAACATGCCGGGCGTGGTGGTGCACGCTTGTAATCCCAGCATTTGGGAGGCTGAGACCGGAGGATCCGGGTTCGCGGCCAGCCTCAGCTACCTAGTGAGGCACTCCGCAACTTAGTGAGACTCGGTTTCAAAATAAAGAATAAAATATAGGGCTGGGGGTATAGCTCGGAGGTAGAATGTCCCCGAGTTCAATCCCCAGTACCGCAAAAAAAAACAAAAAAACAAAAAAAAAAACCAACAACATATCACTGGAGGTCCACAAGCTGAATAGAAAAAGAGTGGAGTTGAAAGAGTATTTGAAAAAATATAATGGCTAAAAACTTCCCAAGTTTTGTGAAAGACATAAATCTGCAGATTTAAGAAACTGGAAAATCAATTCACACCTTGGTGCACTATAATTAAAATTCTGCAAACTAATGACAAAGTCTTAAAAACAGCCAAAGATAATGACACATTGATAATAGAAGACACAAATTAACTACACACCTCTCACCTGAAACAATGGAGACTAAAAGAAAATGGCACAAGGTGTAACAAGTGTTAAAAGAAGAGACAGGGATGAATTCTGTATATTATAAAAACTATGCTTCAGAAATAGGAGGTAAATAAAGCCATTTTCAGATAAAGAAGACTTGAAAGCATCTATTACTAGCAGACTTGCCCTTAAAAAAAATAGCTAAAGGAAGTAACTCAAAATGAAAGACAATGATAAACGCAGGAAATTTGAAGCATCAGGAATGACAAAAGAGCACGGTAAAGAGAAAAAAATGGTATGTAGGATAGACTAACTCTTTTCATGAAAATCATACTAACTATAACAAAAATTATGGCACCATCTGAGACTCAAGTTTGTGATATTTAAAAGTAGGAAAAGCAAAGGGTTTTAAATGAAAGCCAGGAGTCCATACTTCACTTGAAAGTGTAAAATTTTAACACAAATAGAATGTAATGTCATGTATATATGTCAAACCCAGAGCAGCCACTAGGAAAACTATACTCAAAAACACTATGAATAAATCAAGATGGACTCCTAAAAAATGTTCAAGCAACACAAAGGAAGGTGAGAAAGGAAGTCCAGAGGTACGAAAAACAGGAAGCTAAGTGAAAAGTGCATAAATGGAAGACTTGAATCCTAACATATCAACAACTACCTTAAACATAAATGGTTTAAACCTACCAATTATAAGGCAGAAGTTGGAACAATGGTCAAAGAACAAAACAAAACAAAGAGCACATGGTCCAACTGTGCTGTATACAAGAAGCTCATTTTAATTTTAACAAAACAAGTTGATTGACAGTAAAAGCAATCAACTACATATACTATGTAAGCACTAATACATTGATTTGGTGCATACCAAACAATAAAGCCTCAAAATCTATAAAGTAAAACCTAATAAAGCAGAGAGGAGAAATAGACTAATTCATAATTATTTTTAGTGATTTCAGTACCCTTCTCCCAACAAATGGTTGAACCAATAGATTGAAGAAATCAGCAAAAATACAGTTTATATGTATGAGTGTACATGAATATGTAGTGTACATGAATATAGCTAAAACAAAATAAACAGAGCTTAACTGCTGTTCTTTTTGTGATAAATTTCTCGATTAAGCAGGAATTCATGCAAGACTTTTAAAAGATTGAAATTGGAATGTGCGAGCTGGGCGTGGTGGCGCACGCTTGTAATCCCAGCATTCGGGAGGCTGAGACCTGAGGATCTGGGTTCGCGGCCAGCCTCAGCTACCTAGTGAGGCACTGCAACTTAGTGAGACCCGGTTTCAAAATAAAGAATAAAAAAATAGGTCTGGGGGTATAGCTCAGAGGTAGGATACCCCTGAGTTCAATCCCTAGTACCGCAAAAAAAAAAAAAGAAATTGGAATGTGCTAATTGGCCAGCATTGAATATGTGCCTTAATTTTAATGATTAATTCAGAATATATAAATCTATTTGAAATACTTGAATTATGTTAGAAGAAAATGTATACATTTCTGATGTATGTGCAAAATGTGAAATCTGACACAATCTAAAAAAGACATTTCTAAGCAGACAGTTTCTCGTTAGTAACTTCTTCAGCTCTCACATAATCAAACTAATTAACACAAGAGCCATTCACTTGAAAATATTAGAACTTACAAAAAGGTATAATTCAAGAAAGAGTGTAAGCTCCCTGAATTGGATCTTCAGAGACTATAGTCTGCTCATTGTCCCTGCTTTCATAGCTCTGTGACTTTGGGCAAGTCCCTTAATCTTTCTGAACTTTAATTTTCTCATCTGAAAGATGAAAAGTTTGAACAAATGGACCTCAAACATTTTTTTCCCCTGATATAAACTCTTAAACCAATGTGAGTCAACTTCATGCTTGAAAACAGGAAGAGTTCTTTGGCCTTTCAACTAAAAATGCACCTTCAAAACTACTGATAGAGAACTCTGCCCCGCTGCCTGAGTTTAGAAGTTCACCAGAGAACACTGCATTGCACTGTAAAAGCAAAACTGGAGATCAAAGAAGAAGGCAGAGCTGAATCAGTTTCCCCAATGCAACAGGCGAAGTGGTAGCTGAAGAAAGTTGTTATAGACTTTAAAATTTTTTTTTCAAAAACAGGTTCCAAGTACTTCTGAGTTTGGTGGCTGGAAATTCATACATGCATGTTCTCACCAGTTACTTAAGATGGAGGCCCTGACTGAAAGTTCTAGTTTCTAAAAAGCAGGGAAGTCACAGTGACCCATGAGAAAAGTAAATGGCTCTTGGTTGTGGCAAAAAGAACCCAATGCTTGAATCATTTCATTCTCAGTTCTCAGCCACGTGTCTAGCCAAATGGCTCCTAGGGATGCCAACTCCACTGGTGGGGAGGTCCAGAACAGCAGTGGAGGGCCTCTCCCAGTGCAGGAGTGAAACCACACTGCCCCGGCCTTGCTTAGCTGACCATCCATTCCCATTTCCTTGCCTGTGCTGCACCGGCCACCTGCAGCCATCACCACCCTGTGTGTTCTCCAACGTTGCACGGTGGCTGGCTCCATTGTATGTGTGGTGTGGGGGTGCCTCTGTGTGGGCTTGGGCTTCTCCCCAATCTCTTCAGAGGCCTTCTGATCAACTATACTATCCCTTTTGCTCAGTTCATGTCCTGCCTTTGGGAGGGGACACAGAACACCCCTCCAGATTCGCCCCTTTACACATGAAGGAACTAATCCCTGGGCTAGCCAGCTTTCCATTACTGTGACCCAATACTTAGGACAATTAACTTAAAGGAGGAAAGGGATGGTCTCTCAGTCATGTTGTTTTAGGCTTGTGGTGGCCTGGTACATCACCGCGGGAGGGTATGGTGAACAAGATTGTTCATCTCCTGACAGCCAGGAACCAAAGAAAGAGAGGAAGGGGCTGGGGTCCCAATGTCCCCTTTAAGACCACAGCCCAGTGTCCTAACGTTCCTCCACTAGGCCCTGCCTCCTAAAGGATCCACCACTTCCCAATAGTGCCATGGCACCGTGGAGACCAAGCTTTTAACACATGAGCTTTAAGGTCCAAACCACAGCCCCCCCCCACCCCCCACCCCCCCCATGAGGCTGACGGCTGTAGCACCGGTCACTCAGTGCGTTCAGGCTCAGACTCAAGTCCAGGTCCCTGACCCTCTGCTCTTGGTACCTCCTCACTGGTGACTGGCCTAGGAATGGATTATGTCTTGACCAGGCAAACCAGTTGCCTGTGCCAGTGGCCATGACTGCTCTATTCAGTGGGATTACATGAACCTTTATCTTTTCCTGCATGGTACCTGGAGTCTCCCATGACTTACTCAATACATTCATCTTTAGCTAAATCTTCTGTATATTTAAAATGACAGAATAATGTGCAGGATAATTTAGGCTCCATTAGTATTTTATGCACACCTCTATTATAGTACTTATCACATCATGCTATAATTTTTTGTTTACATATCTGTCTCACCACTTGGCTGTGCATCCCCCCCGGGGCTTAGGCTGTGACTTCACTCCTCTAAGTAGGCTCCCTCCTCCCCTGAACGCAATGGCTGGACATTGAACAGAGTAGATTTCTAATGAATGGGCCAGCTTTGCACCTTGACCTCAGGCTTCCAGCCTCCAGGGCAGTGAGAAATAAATTTCTGTTGTTTATGAGTCACCCACTTCGTTGTAAGGGAGGTTATCATGCAGACTTTTCATTGCTGGCCACTTTCCTCCCAACAATGATTGCTGGGCTTGCAAGGCCATTGACTCTTACTAGTGGGGCTCCTGTCTTGTTTTGTTTTGTCCTCCAAGTCTGCCCTGCAGTTCTTTCTCCCAGTTCTCCTAAGCCCTGGCAAAATCACCAATAGCACCAAGTGCAGACTTACATAATCGTGTTGAGAGCATTTCCCTGAGGGATTTGCTGAACTCTCTGAGTCAGTTGCCCAGGGAGACAAGCTAGTGATGTCACAAGGCACCATACTTCCAGTGGCAGGGCCAATGCCACCACACTGTGCCCTACTCAACCATGTCTCTACTCCTCCAGGGCAGCCCAGACACCCTCTCCCACTCCTGGCACCAGCTACATTCAGGTATGTTGGGGAGCTGGCCACAGATCTCCTCCTACGCTTCTTCCTTCTTGGCACGGAAATGCCTGTGCAAACAGTGTCTTAGTTCTCTAGGGGAACTGTACAACACAATGCGAAACAAAACAGAAACCCTTGAGGCTGTTCCCTGGAGGATCAAAGATTGGCGATCTTAAGAGCAAAACCCTACAGCACTCTTTTCCTTTCTCCTTACCTTTCTTCATGCCCTAAACACACCCACATTCTCCACCTACTGGTTTTTTGACCTGCTTCCCATTCTTGCAAGAGATACTATTGCAACTTCCTGTTCTGGCCAAAGGGAAAGAAAAGAGAGTTGGGCCACAGCAGTGTTTTATTAGGATAAAGTCCTTGGTGTTGCACAATAAGGTCATTTAACTTTGCCACCACCCAGTCACACAGTGCAAAGTGTAGTTCTTAACTTCAGCACCCTCCTCAAAGCCCAGTGTTGAAACAAATGCAAACCTGCAAATTTCCATTATCTAAATTGCAGGCATCTGAAAACCAGCCTTAATCCTTTCTCCCAAGTTTATCAGGAAAAGAGCCTAAGAGAGAAGCAAAAAGCCAGCTCAAGTTGGAGCTCCCAATCCCAGAGGAGTGTGTTATACAGCTTTCCAGCTTGCCTAGCACTTGAGCTGAGACTCACTGGGCACCCGAAGGAAGCCGGCAGACTGAGGCGCTCCCGGTGCTCCGGTCAGAGGTCACCACGATGAAGACTTGGACGTGCATATACCACTTCCTCATTTTGAACTGGTATATTTTCCTCAATTATTACATCCCACAAAGTGGAAAGAAAATCTTTGAAGATGGCGCCCAGTCTAAGTACTTAACGCTCCTTAATCTGGTAAGTCTGCATGGCCACACTGGGAACAGGTTTATTTTTCTGTAGTCTGAGTACTTTGCCGAAAGTCCATTATTTATCTTCCTTCTTCATTGTTGGTGAGTTCAGGCTTCCCCTGTTACTTAACAATTTGCTCTGAGAGGCCCAGTTGGGAAGCTATCCGTAGCTGCGTTTTTGGACTGGCTTATTATTAAATGTTCTTTTGCAAAGAACCTCATCTTGGAGCCCCAATGGGGGACCAAAGCAATAGTTTAACCATGTTAACCATGGAATTGACTACAAATACAGGAGGGATTTTTGAACCTTGCTTGGTAAAGTCTGTGGGGAGAATGCAGCGTGGCGTCTGTTGTGTAGGAAGTGTGATTTCCAATGGAGGAATAATGCCATTTTACAGCACACGCAGACTAGCAGATTTATCTAAGAAAAGCAAACACATTTTGCCATGTTCAGCTCCCACTTCAATTTTTTATAGGCTCAAGCTCCATCCTAAAGGACAAATCACCCAAGTGAATGACAAACACACATTTTTAACTATTTAAAAATCAATCTTGTAACTTAATTCCTTCTCATCTTTCTAACATGGCTGGTCACTCACTGGTGAGTGGTGTGTGACTGAATGGGAGAAAAGGAGATTTTAAAAAAGCATTTGGGGAATATGTAAAAAAAATCTTCAAAGTAAAAAGCTAAAAATGGATCATCCTTTGGGGTAAGAATTAATGTTCGAGGGTATTGTATAAAAAAAATAGGGTGCTGTGTAAACATCTGATCCTGGAAACCAGACAGAATATTCCAATTGCTTGGAATCATAATCCTAATTTGGCAAACAGAGGAAATGCCTGGTCAGAAAGCTGGTAGTGAAATGTCTAAGAAGTAGAAATGGACAGAGTTTGAATTAAAGAGGCCTGGAGGTACTGGATCCTCCTCCAGACATTGCTTGCCTCTTGATTTTTGCCTGAAAATTTTGAGTTCCTGACATAGTTCATGTGCTGGAAAATATCAAGGTGACTTCATGTTTCATGCTAGAATTTTATGAAAAAATAAACAGAAAACAAAACAAAGTACATTTTTTTTGTGGTACTAGGGATTGAACCCAGGGTCTTTCTATCTCTGAGCTATATCCCTAGACCTATTTAATTTTTTAGTTTGAAACTCAGAATCTTTCTGGGTTGCTGATAGTCTCCTTATGTTGCTGAGATTGTCCTTGAACTTGCTACTATCCTGTCTCAACCTCCCAAGTACTGGGATTCCAGGCATGCGCCACAGTGCCTGACTAAAATGCTATAGTTTTTAAAAAGTGAGGTTTGTATCTTTATTGACTTTATATTTGAAAGGGTCAACTAAAAAGAGGAGACATCTGTATCTAAGATTAATGTTCGAATCAAATGCAAATTCCAGTAGGATGTTCTGCCTCACATAAGTATGGCTAAGAATAGAGTTATAACCTACCAGTATTAGACCAGCTCCCTGAATTCTTTATATGTGTGTGTGTGGGGGAGGAGGTACTGGGGATTTAACCCAGTGGTATTCTACTTCCCAACTATACCCCCAGTCCTATTTTGTTTTTGGCTTTGAAACAAAGCTAGGTTTGTTGCTAGGTTTCTGAGAGTCTCACTACTTGCTGAGTCTATCCTGGAACCTGCGATGCTTCCATCTCAGTCTCCCAAGTACTAGGATTACAGGCATGCGCCCCCATGCCTGTCTTCCCTGAATTCTTAACTCTAACTCAGTAATACTCCTGAGAGCCTCTATTTTCCACAAGTGGGAAGCTACTCTTATTGTATCAAAGATACTATCATATCTCATTTTTGCCTCCCCGACTAGTCAGCCACCAAATCCCCTTAGGTTTTCCTTTGGCTGAGTCTGTCTCTCTTCCCTAATCCTCCTGCCTCTGCCATTCTAGGCTCTGTTGAACTCACACCTGGGTGGTCAGATCAGGACTTTACTGTCCTCTTCCTATCCAGCCCACCCATTCACTGCTCAGATTCCAGATGAATCTTCTCAAAGCCCTTTTTGTTTTTGTTTTGTTTGAAATATCAGGTGCGGTTGCGCACACCTGTAATCCCAGCACTTGGGAGGCTGGGACAAGAGGATCGACAGGTTTGGGGCCAGCTTCAGCAATTTAATGAGGCTCTCACTAACCCAGTGAGACTCCATTTCCAAATTAAAAAAAATAAAATAGGCCTGGGGTTGTAGCTTGGAGGTAGAATGTCTCTGGGTTCAACCTCCAGTACATAAATTAATTAATTAACTAATTAATTAAATATCATAATTTTTTTTCTTTGCAGTACTGGGATTGAACCCAGGGGCATTCTACTACCTCCAAGCTATACCCTCCAGTTCTATTTTTTTATTCTTTATTTTGAAACAGGGTCTCACTAAGTTGCAGGGAGCCTCACGGAGTAGCTGAGGCTGGCCACGAACCTGTGATCCTCCTGTCTCAGCCTCCCAAGTACCAGGATTACAAGTGTGCGCCACCACACCCAGCTATGATCTCTTCTTAAAGTCTGGTCTGCTGCTTAAGAAACTTTAGTGGCTCCTTCTTGCTTAATGAAACCAATCCTAAACTCCTGATTTAGTGCCTCACCTGCTGACCAGCCCTCAAGTGGCCTTCCTCCTGGGAAGGTTGGCCTCTTCTATAGAAAGGCCTGTGTTGAGCCAGTGGTAGTTCACCAGCTTCCTACCCTCCCTCCTCTGCCCAGATTCTTGCTAACCTCAGAAGAAAGGCTGAATCATTTCTCTCCACCACTTGGCTTCC
The DNA here is from genome assembly GCA_004027655.1 of Graphiurus murinus. Lineage (NCBI taxonomy): Eukaryota > Metazoa > Chordata > Mammalia > Rodentia > Gliridae > Graphiurus > Graphiurus murinus. The sequence goes on from PVLC010000812.1 coordinate 48,968, forward strand.
TTCATAGACCACCTGAAATATTATCTCCTTCCTAAAAACATTTGCCAAACTCCAGCCCAAATTTGTTTTTCCTTCCTCTGACTTCAGAGTATCTCTCCATCTGCTTATTTATAGGTAGTATTGTTTTCTTGTTCCTTCCCTCCCCTATACGTGTCTTAACCTGCAAATCCAACTCTCCCTGGCTCAACATCAGGAGTTTCACCTTCTAGGCTCTTGTCAACCCCAACAACTTACAATTCTACATTTTACTTGACACCATGGGTGGCACGGGTGGCAGAAGGCACAAAATAAAAACGGGGCCACTTGGTCTGTTGTCTCTGCTAGATCTTAGCTTCTCAGAACCCCATTCCTGAGCAGTGCCACATGCTCCATCACCCTGGCTAGAGGAGGACCTCTGTTGAGCCACTGCCTTCCATGCTGTGATTTCTAGGGTGTATGCTCTTGGGCACTGGGGCAGGTGGAGAGGTAGAGTTTGTAGGTTAAGCAGAGAACAACTCATACTGATCGAGGAGCCCCAGGAGCTGGCCTTGAGGGCCAAGCTGTGGACATCCTTGTCGACTTGTGCTTGCTCTGGCTTCTAGAGACGTGGGGTCTTTCTTCTCCATCCACTCCATTTTCATCCACCAACTGCCCTTGACTCTGGGAAACACAGGGGCACGGGAGCTGGAGGAACGGGCAGCTATGATGACTTGTCATGCAGAGTTCATGGGGGTTGCCCAGACTCCTCTTTTTAAAAATGCATTTCCCTCTGAAACAGTGTTAGAGTTGGTACCACACAACTGTGATCCCCAGGAAAGATTCTGGGAGGGTCTCCCTACTCCTCCATTTTCCCTGCACACCTTCTCCTCTCCGAAAAGCTGACAAGCCCTGGGCAGCTCTGACCCGTCCTACTCAAGATCAGGGACGACAGCAATGTGAAGCTGTCGCCCTGAGCCAGAGAAAGAGAGGTGCTGGGAGACCAACCACTGGTCCATGCTCCATGGCAGCTGGTGAAAAGCTGGGCTTCCATACATATATCTACACCCTCAGCCCTTTAATTTTTTATTATTATTATTATTATTATCATTATTATTGCTATTTATTTTTGAAACAGGGTCTCACTAAGTTGCTGAGAGCCTTGCTACATTGCTGAGGCTGGCCTTGACCCTGTAATCCTCCTGTCTCAGCCTCCCAATTACTGGAATTACAGGCATGTATCACCACACTTAGACCCCATTTAACAGTACCCACTGGAGGCTAATATATTATTCTGTAAAACTCTTAAGCTCCAGAGTCAGAAACACACTTGACTGTTTTTGCCCACAAAGTGCTTATGGCCATGGCTTTGAATTCTCAGCTGGCTGAAAGGATAGGGCTGATAGCACTGTGGGACTAGTCACCAACAGCACCCAAAATAAGATAGTTATACTTATTGAGCAACCATGGCAGATAACATTTCGATAGGTTCTTTGTGCATACTACAGAGATTAGTCATTGAAGGAACCAGAACACTGGCTCTCTGCTCATTTGTTGTGTGATCTTAAGTGAGTTACCTAACTTCTCTGTGCCCCAGTTTGCTCATACGTGGTGGTGAGGAAACCAGCACCCATGTACTCATTCCCAAGTGCCCAGGAGGAGTATTGGCTTTTGATAGCTCACAGATAATCTCCCTGACCCAGAAGTATACTCAGAAGAAGGGAGCAGCCTGGGCCAGCGCATAGGCCCCTCCCTAGCTTTGCTGCATCCAAAGACTGGTTGATATGGGGTCCTATGGCCCCACTCGAGGGCAGCTCCGAGGGCCACTCAGCACCAGCACTGCTCAAGGAGTAAGCTGAGTCCACATGTCTGCATTCTTGTCCCCACCCTCATCCTGCTCCCTCCTCTCAAAGAGTTCTGAAAACATGCCTCACTGAACTCCCTGCAGGCGCCGCAGGCACCTCCTGGAATCCCAGGTTCTGTTTCCCAAGGAATCTGCTCTTCATCATGGAAAATAATGAAGGCACAGAAAAGTCCTCCTCTTCTTTTTTTTTTTTTTTTTTTTTTGCGGTACTGGGGATTGAACTCAGGGGCGTTCTACCTCCGAGCTATACCCCTAGCCCTATTTTTTATTCTTTATTTTGAAACCGAGTCTCACTAAGTTGAGGAGTGCCTCACTAGGTAGCTGAGGCTGGCCGCGAACCTGGATCCTTGGGTCTCAGCCTCCCGAATGCTGGGATTACAAGCGTGCGCCACCACGTCCGGCTTCCTCTTCTTTTTCTACTCCTGTATTTCCTTCTTCTTCTCCTAGTCCTAATAAAGACATATTGACATAGAGCTGGTCCTGGCCCTTATGTGTGATGCAATTTTGGGGTATTTAACTGGCACTCCACAGATGTTGATCGGGTGAATCAGGAGCCAGAATGGGGTGCTCCCTCGTGTAAGCCACTCCATAAGAAGTCCCTTCTCACCCGTAAGAGACTCTGCCCCAAGAAACCCCACTTTTACCCTGCCATTGTCACCAGCAACACCATCCTGACCAAGCATTCCTATACTTCTGTCCAACCCATCCTGTGATACTCACGGTCTTACTGTTTTCTCTCCATTATTCCAAATTGTGTGGTTCACACTGGCTCATCTCCTGAGTTCTTTGTCTTGCTCCTTTATCTCAGTTTCTTCCTTAAGCTAAATGCACATGAGCATGTAGACTAAAATAGTATATTGTGTATCAATAATCAATATCCGTAGACTTGGCACAAGCTCCCTTCCTCCTGCCCCAGATACCACCGCGCCCATCATCACTGTTAGACAAAACAGTCATCACAGTTAGTCCCTGTTTGCTCTTTCATTCTGGAATAGTCTTTCATTAAAAGGATTGCATCATTTTGAAGGAGAGGAATAAGAAAGTCCCGGCCTGGCTGTTAGGCCCAGCATCTTGAGCTGGGCATTGGAATACTTGACTCACCAACAAGTCATCAAGTCATGCCCAGGGAACTTGCAGAATCTCCCCTCTGGAATTATTATTTTTTTTTAATAGAAGAAATTCTCATTTCCTGGGTAGTTTAAGAAGATTCTGGCTCTAAGACAAGAGAATAAGCTGGATGACTCTGAGAGGCTAAGTTTCCATGACTTTAAGATTTTTGTGGATTTTGTGAAGACGAGAATGTGAAAACTAAATATCTCTTAGCTACAGTGTCTTAAATTGCATTATTTATAAAAAAGAAAAAAATGTAAATTCAGCTCTGTTGCTGGTGGTAAGTTTGTCAGCTAGCAACAGAAATGAAAGACAGCTAACAAATTTAGAATGGCAGCATTTTGGGAAGAGGTACAGACCATTCCATGGGAACAGAATTAGGGAAGAAACAGTAGAAAAGAGAAGTCAGAGAGCAGCAGCTCCGATGTAAACTTTGAACAAAAAGACAACACATCTTGTGAGGCTGAGACAGGAGGATCACAGGCTCAAGGCAAGCACAAGATAACTTAGTAAGACCCTGTTTCAAAATAATAAATGAATAAAGGCTGAGGGTGCAGCTCTGTGGCAAAGCACCCCTGGGTTCAATCCCCAGCACACACGCACACACACACACACACACACACACACACACAAAGGACAACATAAAGTCGGCTTTCTTGGGAAGTCAAAGGAATTGAGAAATGGGAAAGTCAGTCGTTTTGTTGTAAAGAATCTTAGAAAACCAGTTGTCACTATCGTATTTTAATGCTTCTGTATGGTTGGGTAGGGCTTCCCTATCAAACTGCCATAGGCTGGGAGGCTTGAACTTCAGAAACCCATTCTCGCAGTTCCCGAGGCTGGAAAGCTGAGCGCAAGGTGCTGGCGGGCTTGGTTTCTCCCGAGGCCTCTCTTCTTGGTTTGTAGGTGGCCCTTTTCTCTGTGTCCTCACACGTGTGGCCTTCCCTCTGTGTGTGTGTGTGTGTGTGTGTGTGTGTGTGTGTGTGTGTGTGTCCTAGTCTCTTCTTCTAAGGACACCAGCCCAGTGGGACTAGGACCCACCCACAGGAGCTCATTTTAACTTCATTACTCTTCAAAGACGCTGCCTCTGTACTCAGTTACATCCTGAGCTATTGGGCATTCGGACTTCAAGGACAGATTTGGGGGAGGCCTGCTGAGCCTGTAACACTAGGGCTTTCCTCCTGGATTATTTCTTCCTTTGCTTGTTTTCTGAATATCGCATTATAATGTACTTGAGGATGAATGAGCGGCTGATGTCTATTTGGATGAACTGATTCAAAGGTGCCCTTCATGACCCCCGGGCAGTGTCCGCTTGGAGTCCAGGGCGCCCCACCCTCCGAGCCCTCCGGCTCTGCTCCTGGCTCCCGGATGCCCTCGCTCTGGCCTGTGTACTTCTCTTGGCTGAAGTGGGGACTCCCCCAGTTTCCCTTGTTGATACAGGTGACACGTCAGTGTTGAGTGCCAGCAAGGGTGACGAGGCTCCCTCACACACAGTTGGCGTCCTCAGATGCCGGTGTGGCCCAGGACGGCAAAAGGATGTGTGAGCGGGGGTGGAGGAGGCGATGACTGGCAAGCTCACCTGCGGGGGCGGGGGGGGAGCCGGTTTTATTGATGGAGAAACCCAGAGGAGCTGAGTAAGGTGTTCTTTTTCCCTAATCTGACTTCCACATTCTGTGACGGAGCAAAGGAAGACAGGGGATGAGTTTGACTCACGATGACTCCAAGAAGCTCTGGCCCGGGACAGCGGGTCACATGGACTTCATGTGCCGGGTGGAGGCCGCCTCTCCCCCAGAGAGGGAAGACCTGGCAGGCGCTCAGCACGGCAATGTGCTGCTGGGATCTGCGACCAGCGGTGGCCAGAGCAGCTGGAAATGAAACTGGGGGAAAGATGGAAGCTGCTCGGGTAGGGGAAGAACTAGGGTAGAAGGCAACTTCTTCTAACACCCCATGCAAATGCCTTCTACCCTACTTCCACAGCCCTCCATCAGGCCTGAATGTCAGGAGCTCGGACAAGACAGTACTGACGAGTGCTGGGGTGGCCACCCCTGCATGGAAATTTAGAACTGTTGCCCAAACCCTTCCCACATATCTTCTTCCAGTGGGAAGCTGCCTCCTCCCTTAGGTACTGGGGGGTTCTTGTCCAGTACTAGTTTTCTACCCTCTGACCACTCTGCGACCTTGGCTGGCCGGTGTCCCCTCCTGGGCCTCCGATGAGGATGCTCAGCAGGTATCTGCCTCCTGCTTCTCTCCTGTGCCCCCAACCACCTCTCTAAGTCCCAGCGCACCATAAGGGTGCAAATTCCTGGATCTCCTCAGCCCCAGTGCTCTTGAGACCACCGGGTGTGACTTCCTGCATGGAAGTCTTTCTAGGCAGGTGGTTTGCAATCTCAGGGGCCCAAGATTAGAATCACGTGAGAGAATCTGAAAAACTCCCGAAGACTAGGCTACTTACCAGCTCTGCTCCTGGCTCCCGGATGCCCTCGCTCTCGCCTGTGTACTTCTCTTGGCTGAAGTGGGGACTCCCCCAGTTTCCCTTATTGATAAGGTGACACATCAGTGTTGAGTGCCAGCAAGGGTGGCGAGGCTCCCTCACACACAGTTGGCGTCCTCAGAATAATCTCCGGGGGTAGAAACTAGGCATCTGTGGTTTTGTATCTTGTTTTTAATTGTTCCACCTGAAGAGAATTGTCTCTCTTCTGACTTCCTATATAATGCTTTATGTAGAACGAATGTGTGTGTGTGTGTGTGTGTGTGTGTGTGTGTGTGTGTGTGTGTGTAAGTCTGGCTCTAAGACCACACTTGAAGCCATGAGCCTTTAGGCAAGTTTCTTAATCTCTCTTTACCTCAGTTTCCTCATGTGTAAAATGGGGGGCTCTTAATAATAGCACTTACTTCATCAGGTCATAAAGATAAAACAGTTAAGTGCCTGGCACGTAACAAGAGATAAATGAGTCAGCTAGTGGAGTTTGGAGTAGTCAGTAAGATTCTTGAATGATTTCCATCTGATCTAGTGGTTCCAGAACTTTGGCCTACTTGGGAATTGCCTAGAAAACTTGTTGGAAAATAACCTTCTACCAGGTGGGCATAGTGGTGCATGCCTGGAATCCCAGTACTCGGGAGGCTGAGATAGGAACATTACAGATTTGAGGTCAGCCTCAGCAACTAAGTGAGACCCTCAGCAACTTAGTGAAACCCTGTTTCAAGATAAAAAATTTGAAAAGGGATAGGAATATAGTTCAGAGGTAGAATGCCCATGGGTTCAACCCCCAGCACCAAAAATGATAAAATAAAAAATAAATAACTCTTGAACCCCTTTTCCAGAGATGAGATTTGGATTCCATAGTCTAGGATGGAGTCAAGGTCCTGCCCTTCTAAAAAGCTCACAGGTGATGTGGTGCTTCTGACCTGAGGCCCGAGCTGGGAACAGTGGCTAAGTCTACCTGTGTCCGCTCCTCCCCACTCTTCAGCCAAGGGAGGGGCCCAAGGCCAACTCTGAGAGATCTTTCCTGGAGTCCAGACCTCAGGGATTTTTCCTCTAACCATCAACCTGACTAATCGCGGGCCCAGCACCCCCGTTCTAGAACTGGCATGACTCCTACTCCAAAAGCAGAGTCTAGACTGTCCCTCAGGTACCGCCAGCGCTTCCAGGTATTGGGATGGGTTATGATGGGAGCATAACTCAAAACCAGCCCAAACTCTGTATAGTTGTGACCTGCTAATCCTTAAATTAGAAGCCATGAGATTGTGAAGAACACCAAGTATGCCTTCCATGTCATAGTGCAGGTCCAGCCTCCCAAAGCCAAAAGTCTGACATTTGAGGTGGTCCAAAATCCCAAACTTTTTGAGCACCACTGCAAAACCACAAGTAGAGAATTTTACAGCATGAAACTCTCGGCTTCATGCGCAAAATTGTTAAAAAATATTGTATAAAATTACCTTCAGGCCATTTCTATGAGAAGTATAAGAAACATAAATGAATTTCATGTATAAATATGGGTCTCATCTCTAAGATATCTTATGTATATGTGAATGTTCTAAAGTCTGAAAAAAAAATTCCAAATCCCAAGTAATTCTGCTCCCAAGCATCTCTGATAAGGGGTACTCAACACTCAACCTGCACTTCTTGGAAAAAGCCTGGGCTTCTCTGTTGCCTTATCTCATAGTGCTTGGTAGCTCACCAGAGCTCCTGATTGCTGGCTCCATTCTGTAGGTTTAAATCATTCCCTTGTCCAGATTGTCTCGGTTAGGCCTTCAGGCACTTCATCTAATGAAGTGCACTGGCTCCTCCCTCAGATACTCAACACACAATTTTGTGCCTCTTCCTCAGGCTAGCACTGAGGAAGCTCCATGCTAGCGCTCTTGACCCTGATGCTGGTTGTTTTGATACAATGTCAGCTCTAGGCTTTTTTCTTAATTTTTCCACCTAGACCATGTCCACCCTTCTACCTGGCTCTTTGCCCTTGCACTGTTTTATTTGGGTTTCCCCACCTCTGTTAGCCAAGGTATCTATCTCATTACATCCTCCATTTAAGCTGACTCTTTATTTTGATTCCATCTTAGCTCAAGTCCATTGCACTAAACACTGTACATGTTATTATCCCCTAAATGAATTTCTCCAATCAGTTTTAGCGAGCAGGGTCAGGGCCTGATGAGCTGGAAGCTCAGCCCTTGAATTGGCTCTCAACCAAAACAGCCTCGCAGCCCCTTCCTTCTCAAATCAACATCGCTCCCAGAGGGATGCAGTTTTACATCAGTGAAGAATGGATTAATTAAAGCAAATGAAAATGCCCTCATTTGTTGTAATGAATTTAGCTCTTGCAGGCCATTTTCTTTGGGGTCGCCTGCCTGGATGATGTACTGAAAAGAATCACAGAAAGAAAAAACATTAAGTTCGTGACTGCCTTCAGAGATGTGTTTTTCACCGTACTGGCTTTCCCTGTATCCACAGTAAGTTACCATGATGTGTATCTAATACAATAGACATGCACAGATGGAAAGATACTTCTCTTGGGCAAAGGGGATGTTTGGGAATCCATTATCATAAGCCAGAGATATTTCATTTGCATAAATGTCCTGTCTGAAGGCTGTACCATGTTGTCCAGTGTCTTCAGGAAACAGGGCACGTTACCAATCAGCTTTGTCATTAGTTTTTGTGTCTTTGTAAAGACATGATGCAAGGTCCTTGATGCTATCTGATCAAAATAGAGGCACTGATGCTATCTTATCAAAATAGAGGCACTCCTTCATATCTGTAGGTTTTGCATTCTTGATTTCAACCAACCGTGGATCAAATATATTCAAGAATAATTTAAAAAATAAATTAATAAAATAAAATTAATACAAATCAATACAACAATAAAACATCCAAGTTAAAAGACAATACATTATACTAATTATTTATACAATTTATATTATACTGGGCATCATAAGCAATCTAGAGTGATTTAAAGTATAAGGGCGATGTGCCTGATCATATGCAAATACTATGCCATTTAATATAAGAGGCTTGAACATCTGTGGGTGTTAGTGTCCATGTGGGTTCTTGGAACCAATCCCCCACAGATCCTGGGGGACGACTGTGCAACTGAGACCACCTTGGCTCGATCAGGTGATGAGAATGGAGGGCCCTTGGGAGGGAGATGACTTATTTTCCCTTTTATACCTTTTGTTTCACTTGGGACAAAGAAGGACAATACTTCTGCAAGTGGGAAAACATCAAATTAAAAATTAATGAATAAATTAAAGCTATGAAACCTTCAGAGTTGGCAGGTGGAAAAGACAGTCTAGGAGAGAGAGAGATGAGCCCAGTGCTGGGCACACAGTAGGTGCCTCATTCATTGAGCTGAGTGAATGGACATCTGAAGAAGCAAGATGCATGAGAGGGCGCAGGAAACTTGTTTGCTGGTGCTGTCCACAATTCCATGACTTTGTTCATGTTTCCCAGCCAGGATGGAAACAAACTGAGGGAGAGCGTGTGGGCTGCCCAGCAGGACCTGTGATTAGAATTCACTACCTGTCATTGCCCTGCTTCCTGTCCTACCAAGACTTCAAAACTAAATGCAGAATGAAAGTCTCTAAACCCTGATGAGCTCTCAGATAACAGAGCAAGTACGGGCATTCCAGGTTTACTTTGCAGAATACCTCTACCTCACCCCCATAAAGTCTTCTAGAGGTCAAGTTTTTAAAGTTAACAATGGAGACTGTTCATTTTGTAAGGCTTAGACATTAAGCCTATGATATTTCAGAGATGGAAAGATCAGAAGATTAATAGTCCCCCCACCTTGCCCCATCTCAGTGTTGACTTTGAAACACAGAGGACAAGTTCTCTGACAAGATATGCAAGGCTTGTAGTAGACAGAGATCAGAGCAAGGGTCTGAGCAATAGGGAGCACTAACTCTCAGCCAAGCAGCATGTGAATTGTCCCAGGAGCTTGTCACGGGATAATTCACGACCCATCCTCTCTCCCAGCCCTGCTGCTTTCCCTAGTCATGCCTATTTAAGGGGCAGACAAGAAAGCCATTCTATGTGCCTATTCTCAGGACCCTCCCAGTGCAAGCTCAAAGGAGAAAGAAGTCACTAAAGTAAGAATGGTTTTGTGCATTTTGTTTACTCATATCATCTCTGCTTGCCGTGATAACAAATAACTGATCCCTAATTCACTGGCCCATTGAGGAGTCCTCAGAAGGGGCAAACATCGCAATCCTACAATAAGCATTTTCCCCTTATTTGACACTCCTATGATGTATATATAGCACATCCTTCAAACAGGTGTCTATTTTTATTTTTCTCTGTTCCTTGATGACCATAGAAAGCTCTGATAAAAACAAACCTAATGGTGCTATTTTTGTGTTTTACTTTCCAGTTTGTATTTTTGGTATTCTGGACCATCTTTCTTTACGATCGAGAGCTCATTTACCCCAGGGCCCTGGATGATATCTTTCCAATATGGCTGAATCATGCAATGGTGAGTGCGGGGAAAATTAAATGAACCCATACCGAAAATTCCAATTCCTTGTCCATATTTCTAAATCTCCCCTCAACCCCCAACATCCAAGCCACTCCTCCCTCCCCACCCTGTCACTGTATATTTATAAAATACAAGTGGTGCATGCCTGTAACCATAGTACTTGGCATGCTGAGACAGGAGGATTGCAGGTTCGAAGGCCAGCCTCAGGAACTTCAGCAAGACCTTGTTTCCAATTAAAAGTAAAACAGGGCTGGGGTGTTGCTCAGAGATAGAATGCCCTGGGCTCAATTCCCAGTACCATGAAGGAAGAAAAGAAGAAAGGAAGGAAGGAAGGCAGGAAGGCAGGAAGGCAGGAAGGCAGGAAGGAAGGAAGGAAGGAAGGAAAGAGGCAGAGAGGGAGGGAGGGAAGAAGGAAGGAAGGAAGATAAAAAGCACATTGAGGTTATAAAATAAATAAAAACTACTAGTGTAGCTACAGAGTGCCCACTGAGAGCAAAGGAGACAGCCAGACAAGACTTTTGTCACATTGCCTAAGGAGTCATCATAAAGCCATGTGACCAGAGGGGTGGGCAACTTTTTGGTAACTTCAGTCCTGAGAAAGAAACAAGTAAATAAATTCCTATCTAGGAATGAAACAAAGCAAGTTCTAAACAAAATCCACCCCAACATCCAAAGACCACCTCACATCTCAGCAGCAAGTCCCTTAACCAACACAACCTCAGGGCTCTGCCTCATGAATGGAATTCTTATTTGGGTACTTCTATGAGTAGATTTCTATTAGGTTTTCTATCACTTGCCTGTGTTTGAGGGGTTACATAGTAGACAGAACGTGTTCTGAGGTCCTCAGGCCCCTGGAGCCCAAAGACCAGCAACAATGACCCAGACAAGCAGGGCAGAACCGATGGTCCAAGTCTCAATGAAGGACTAAGCCCGAGTCATCAGCACTGTGTGTACAAAGTGATCATTTGAAATCCTAACTCAGCTTCTCAATACTTGCAAATTCATTTCCACGTTAGCCAAGGGTTCATAAGGAGGTCTTGGATTCCAGAGAACAAGTGACATTTAAAAATCAGGGAGGAAATCACAAGAGAGCAGCATATCAAGGCTCCAGGTTCACACACAAACTTTCTTCTGTCCCTCCAGTGTCTTAAAACTCATATGATTACCAACTTGGGAAAGTAACTGGGTCAACTCACACCACCCCCACATGTCCCACCTCCAGGAAAAAAACAACCCCCCCCCCAAAAAAAACAAGCCAGGTGTGGTGGCACACACTTGTAATCTCAGTACTTGGGAGGCTGAGACAGGAGGATCACAGGTTCAAAGCCAGCCTCAGCTACTTAGTGAAGCCCTCCACAACTTAGTGAGACCCTGTTTCAAGGTAAAGAATAAAATGAGGACTGGGGGTGTAGCTCAGAGTAGAGTGCCCCTGGGTTCAATCCCCAGTACTGCAACAAAACAAAACAAAACAAAACAAAAAAACAAAATTTACTTTCAGTACAAATATTTTGCTCCATGAGCTACTACGTATTAGAAAAGTCTTAGAAATCTCTTCCTACCGGCTTCTTCTTACCTTCCCAATTCCTCATTAATATTAATCTGAGACACCAATGCAGGAAATATTCCTGCTTATTTTTATTTTTGTAACCGGTGATTGCAATCCAGGGGCAGTCTACATCTAAGCTACATTCCTCGGCCCTTCTTTTTTTTTTTTTTTAACAGTGTCTTGCTAAGTTGCTGTGGATGGTGTTGAGCCTGTGATCCTCCTGTCTCAGCTTCCCAAATACCAGGATTGCAGGCATGCACCACCACACCCAGCCTGCTTTTTTTTTTTTTTTTTAAATGGCATATTACATTATACAAAGCATGATCCTCAGGTATGAGTTCATTTCATTCACACAATCTTTGGATAACTACCATAATCTTGATTGTTACACATAAAAAGTAATAGCTAAGAGAGAGCATGTGACTTGCCTGGGGCCACCAAGCTCATTCTCAGCTAGAATTGTAATCCAAGGGATTTGTTGCCTTGTGCTATACAGTCAAGTCCAGAACCTGTGGTTTGATCTAGTTTCACAATTCACCAGGCAATCAAGAGGATGCCAATTGCTTGGTTAATTAATATAACAAAGTGAGAATTTTCCCTTTAAAAAGCCCAGAATCCCCATCTGTATGCTAATAAGCAAAACTCTGAGAAAGTGAAGTGATTGGAAACAATTGGCCAAGCTAGATGTTACAAAAATAATAAAAGGCAGAATCTTGAAAGCATCTTTTATTTGGGGCCAAACACATTCATTAAATACCTCATCATGGCTTTATGTGCTCATCTAGTAGTTTTCTTACAATGACTACCAGCTCTCTTCCTCTTCGGGGTTCCATTTTCCACATTGATGTACGACTGGATTTCTTCCAAATAGTTATGATGGTGATGCCCAATTTTTGTGACCTTGTTAAATAAACAGCCATATGGATTGCTGATCATTTTGGAAGCAGACAGCTGGATAATGTACATCACATCCATGAGCTAATTAGCAAGGCAGATACTGTACAACAGAGATCCTTAATTATTCTTGTGTCTTTTATGACCTGGAGGAAGAGTGTGGGGGACGGGATGGTAACCCTGCCCCTTGCCTCTTGGTCAATGAAGTACCCTAAATCCCTTAGAGAGAAGAGACCCGTGAGCACTAGCAGAGGAGGAGGCTGCCTGTCTTGGGTCAGACATAGATACTTCTGTGTTTCTCTCAACTTAATTGGAGAAACTCCCAACAGAGCCATCTCTAAGAAAAACATCAGTATCAGCAAAACCAGCTTGAGGTGTTTCTAATGCTGCTATCCCCAAACTTCCTGCTTCCTTTCCACTCTAAACTGAATGTCCCGATGGCTGTCCTCATCCCTCTTTCCTAGACTGTACTGTCCTTTAGACAATTTTTGCCTTCACTATTAAATCTTCCTGGTCTGTTCCCTCCAGGAATGTACTTTGTCGATTTCTTTTCCTTTCTTCTTTCTTCCTTTTTCTCATTCTTTCTTTCTTTTTTTATGGTACTGAACCCAGGGGCATCCTACCTTCAATGTATACCCCAGCCATTTTTTATTTTAAGACAGTGTCTCGCTAAGTTGTTGAGGCTGGTCTTGAACCTGTGGTCCTCCTGACTCAGCCTCCCAAGTACTGGTACTGGGATGTGCTGCTCTGCCACAATCCCAAAAACAACAGGGTCAATTGAACACACAATGGAACCCCTGAAAAAGTGAGAGAACATAAACCTTCTCTCTTCATAAAGCAATTTCTCTAGGTCTTTGTTATAGTGCTGGCAAGCTGACTAACACATTGGGCCAATTTGTCAACACTGCCCACATTTGAACAGTGCCCTTCTATAACCACCCAAAGGAGGGCATATAATGCTGGGAATGGGCTCTGTGGGAGTGAGAGTAATGCGGGTGGTCTGGCTGAATGTTTGGTACTAGTTGCCTCTGTGTGGTGATGGCCCTGTTCTGCTAAGGAGTGCGTCCTTCTACTGTTCCCGTTTCTCCTCCACAATGTAAGAATGATTGCCTTACGTCACCAGCCTCATGCTGTCCGGAAAGGTTCTTTCACTTCACAACACTCCTGAATGTGCTATTCCAGCTTTAGCTTTAGAATGCCTTTCTCCTTACCATTTGTGCCGCCACCCCAGTTTTATGAGTAGTAACTGTCAAGTGCAGAAATCCCATGCTCCCTCTGACACAGCATGGTTCTAGGAAGTTTGACTAATCAGGTCTTTGGAATTCCCGCAGCCCCACCCTTCTAACTCATTAGAAACTCATCACTACAGTAATCCTTCTAAGCTGCCGTCTCTGGTGGACGTTTTCGTTTTCCTGCCCTGGTTATGCATGCAGCCCAAGTAGTAACATCACTGAGATATTTTCATCCACCATGGATGGGCAGCCTGCTCCAGTGATGGATGAGCTCCCATTTGGGCCTGGCTGCCTTAGTTAAAGTAGATCAACCTGACTTTTATTGCTAAGCAGCTCTCCAGTCTTCACTTTTATGGGAAAAAGCAGCAAAGTATTCCTCCAGGTTTTGCCAGGAAAACATTAACTCCTGAGGTCTTATCTAAATGCTTACTAAAGATAGAACCTCAGAAGACAGATTTAAATAGCAGGAAGAAGACTCTCAGTAACTGAGGAAACTATCAGACCTAACTGGAGGGGAGCTGGGCAACTTGTTTCTTCTGGAAATCAACCTAGATTGTTCGGGTTGCCCCAAAGGAAGAGTGAAATGGATGAGAGGGCCCTCTGGGAGCACCTACATATTCGAAAATAGAGCACAGTTATTCAGAACATGTACCTAAGCACTTTATAAACTGCTAAAGCCTGAATAAGTGTAAGTTATTATCATGTAAAACTTGAGATTTCCCAGTCAAAATCTATTCTCCATCCAGATCAGACTTAGAATTTAAAAAGCTCCATTGATGTTAATTGGGGGTGTTACGGCATTCTTCCCTTAACAGACAGGCCTTTCCTTGAATCTATTTTTCTTTTTTTTTCTCTGTGTGTGTGTGTGTGTGTGTGTGTGTGTGTGTGTGTGTGAGAGAGAGAGAGAGAGAGAGAGAGAGAGAGAGAGAGGCACTAGGATGTGAACCCACAGGTTTTCTACCTCTGAGCTATACCCCCAGCCCTATTTCATATTTTGAAACAGGGTCTCCCTAAGCTGCTGAGGGCCTTATTAAATTGCTGAGGCTATCCTTAAACCTGTGATCCTCCTGTCTCAGACTCCCAAATACTAGGATTACAGGTATGCACCACCACTCCAACCTCCTCAGATCTTTAAATACAGGTACTTAGTTGCTGAATATACTGCCTTTATTCACCTCAAAAATAATTACAAAGCACTGTTTTATGTGTGACGTCATGATGGATACTTGACAAGGGTTAGTGACCTTGAATTTGATGGAGCCTAGGATACATATACAAAGTTGAATTAATAAAACAATAGTTGATAGGAACACAAGACATTGATCCTAGAGGGGCAGGCATTGGTTTGTGATTACTATTAAATATATCCTGGCCTGGCTGTGGGGAGACTTTCCTCCCCAACACACAGATAGCACACCCTTAACCCTAGATATATTGGACAAAAGAGGAGATGGGATTTTTAGCCTTAGCCAAAGGAAGAAGTATGCATAGACGCGCCAGGAATATGGATAAGAAAATCATTTTATTTGGATATTTTAGAAAGAGATGTCTATTAGACCATGGGGGTAAGATGTAGAGTGGATAGTTGGACATATCATTCTAGGTTGGACAAACCTAAGGGATATTCTGAGCTGGTGAACTGAATTGTCTTTATCATACAGATGTGTGTGGGGGGGTACTGGGGGTAGAACTCGGGGGCCTTCTACCTCTGAGCTATACTCCCAGCCCTATTTGAAACAGAGCCTCACTAAGTTTCGAAAGGCCTCACTAAGTTGGTGAGTCTGGCCACGAACCTGCAATCCTCCTGCTTTAGCCTCCCAAGTACTGGGATTACAAGCATGTGCTACCATGCCCAGCTTATTATACAGACTTTTAAAAATTTAGATTGAGTAAGATTATCTAGGGACTAGATATGACTGACAATATCTTCCAGGACTTTGTTAGAATATCCCACCTTCTTGGGGTTAGGAGGAAGAGGAAGAGGTTTAGATGCAGATGTCAATGAACTAAGAGGAAACCCAACCAATGCTGTTTGGTTTCCTGGAAGTCAAGTATCAAAGTGTTTCAAGAAAGAGGAAGTATCTTATGTCTGAGGCTACTAAGATGCTAAGAAATTGCAAGGGAAAGTGAGTCAGACCTCTCCACTGGGCTCGGTGACATTGAAGTCACTGGGAATGTGTGCAAGAGAAGCTCAGGGCATACAGGGGTCAGTGGAACCTTGCTTATGCTCTGTGTGTTAGTTGCTTGTTGCTACTTATAACAAAGTAATGCACACTTAGTTGCCAAAAACAATGTGAGTGTATTATCTTAGAGTTCTGGAGAATTTCAAATTGGGTCTTATGGGATGAAATTCATGTGAGCTGAGCTGCATTCCTTCTGAAGCTTCTGGAGGACTCTGCTTCCTTGCCTTTCCCTTCTGGTCAGCTTGCCTATCTTGGTTCACAGCACTCTCCTCTTCTTTAGAGACTACCATACCAGCCTCTAATTTCACTAGTATATCTCCTTCCTCTCTGCTTCTATCTTCCTATAACTTTTTTTTTACATCTCTGCCCTCTCTTAAGAAAACCCCTTGGATTACATTGCCCACCCCCAGACAATTCAGGGTTAGACCATAACTTAATCACAGCTATGTATTAATCCATTTCATGTTACTATAACAAAATACCCTAGGCAGGCTTTCTTACAATGAAAAGAGGTTTAGTGAGCTCATAGTTTGGGAATCTGAAAGTCCAAATAGTACAGCACTGGCTCTGGCAAGGGTTCATGGCAAATGGTGGGAGAGATGCAGAAGGAAGAGATTACCAAATAGGAAGCCAGAGAGATTCAGGCACCACTTCAGGCTTTTATAACCACTTACTTTCCGGAGAACTACCTTAATCCCCTCCAAGGCACGTCCCCAATAACCTAAGGACACATTCCCAATGACCCAAGGACCTCTTACTATTAGGGCCCCTCTTAAGGGACCCAGCACCTCCCAGCATTACCACATGAAAGACAAAACCTTTAGCATATGCATCTTTGAGGGGCACACCCAAACTATATCAAGACCATAATGATCTACAAGTTCCTTTGCCATGAAAGGTAACATATATATATATGCAGGTGCCAGGGATTAGAATGTAGATATTTTGAGGGACTGTTATCAGCCTACTTCTCTGTCTGATGTTAATTCTAATACAAAACCAGCTCCTACATTTTACATTCCCCCTTTTTTGAGAAGCTTGTCCACACACCACATATAGTAAGGGATTCTCTTTGTTCTGTCATATAAAAGTAGCAATATGTTATTTAAGGTCATGAATAATGGCCGATATTCTAAGTGCTGTCTTTTTAAAAAGTTATGCAGTATCCATCAGGTGGTATAGCAGTGGATAAAAGATAAGATTCCCACCCTGAGCATAGTAAGAAGTCGAGAAACAAGCCACAAGTTGCCCCAACAAGTACAAGATCTAATGAATGGTGTGAGCATAGTTTTAGAGAAACTTCACTTCCCAGTGTGTGGGTTGGAAAGGGATAATGAAAGAGGTCGAGATTTGAAGTACATTTCAAAGGATGGATGGAAAAGGCAGCAGGTGTTGTCTAAATAGAAAAAACAAAACATTAAGCTGAAACAGACAAAACAGAGTGGCCCAGCCCCAGCAAGCAGAGGAAACCTTCAGTAAGTAGATCATGTGCCTGCAAGGGCTGCCATCAAGAAGTGCCACACACTGTGTGACTTCAATCAGTACAAATACGATCTCTTACAGTTCTGAAAAACAGAAGCCTAAACTTGATGATTGGCAGAGCCTTGATCTCTTGGGAGGCCATCAGGTGGGGTCTGTTCCAAGCCTTTCTCTTCACTTTCTAGTGTTGCCAGTAATCCTTGGCTTGTGGACACATCCCTCCATTCTACCATGTGATGGTCTTTCCCTGCTTGTGTCTCTCTCTACACTACCATCCCTGTGTGCATGTGCCCCTATGTCTCCTACTCTTTCTTTTAGTTTTTTCTGTTTTTGGTACAGAAGGCTGAACCCAGAAGTGTTCTACATCTGAGCTTCACCCCTAGCCATTTTTTTTTCATTATTTTTTATTTTGAAACAGGGTCTCACTAAGTTGCTGAAGGACCTTGCTAAATTGCTGAGGCTGGCCTGGATCCTGTGATTGTCCTGTCTCAGTCTCCCAAGAATGAGGATTAAAGTCTTCTCTTCTTTTGTAAGGATATCAAAATTGGTTTATGACCCCCTCAACTAGTCCAATATAACCTTACCTTAGTTAAATGCATCTGCATCTATTTCCAAATGAGGTAGTATCCTGAGATTACAGGAAGAACAGGAAGCATAAACAGGACACTATTTGACTCAGTGTAAGCAATTTTGCAAGAGCAGAGCTATCAAAGAGAGAAAAAGCAGGAAATAAATGTGGAGAGACATGGGATACAATGTGGAAGTGCACGAAGGCTAAGAATTCTGTTTCTATAGGCAAAGGTGATCAATAAGAAGGGTCCAAACTTGGTACTATTCTTGTCTTTGCATGCTAATAATCAGACTAAAGAGTTAAAAAATGGGGGGAATATATAGCAGGACGTGCCGCCATGTATAATGAGTTCAGATTGGAAGCACTTACCTGACTAGCTATAAAAAGCAGAATTCTCCCTGAATTTCAGATGATGCATTTCTTTTCTTTTTATATATTTTTATTGATGCATTGTAATTATACATCATAGTATGATCAATAGTTATGCATAAGTACATGTGATCATCACTTGGTCTATTTCCCTCTGTTTCCCACCCCACTTCCTCTTCTTCTTCCCCATACATGTTAGAGAGATTGGTAGTGATTCCTTCAGGTATGGTCATAACCTTAGTTCAACTGTTTCCTTCTTCAAGCCTCAGCAGTTCTTTTTAATGGGAATTCTAGGAAGACTCAATACATTATTTTTTCTTCTATTAAGTCCTGTTTTCCAGGCAAAAGGACAAGAAAGTAAAAATCTATTTCCAACATATACTTAAAAGATCCCCTTTGATTTTATTTTTTTAGTGAATGTGGTATTTGCAAATTGTTTCTACCCTATGTTGATAGTGATCTCGGTTAGCATTAGTTGCTGTCAAATAACCCCAATTCATCATCCCTTGTGTTGCTTCCTGGAGATGCAAACATGGACCTAGAATCACAGATCTAAAATGTTCCATTTCTACAAACTGATTGCCCTGCAGAAGAGGAAACTGAGAGTCAAGTACTTTATTCATCTTAACCAAGACCGCAGAACTGGCTAGTGACAGAGCTGGCTCTAGATCATGACGCTAAGCCATAAGTCTGTGTTTTCTCTAATACACATATGCTTAAGACATCTTTTACTCAAGGCAAGCCCAGCCCCTACCTAGAAAGAAAGGGTTTCTTCCGTGCGTAATCTTCATATGAACTCACATCCAGCACCTACTTTCTGCATACTTTTCCTTTATTAATATTTTTCTTTACTAGTCATTCTCTTAAAAAAAAAAAAAAAAAAAACAAAAAAACACGTATTGGTACCTTGTAATCATAGATCTTGATGAGATACAGGATGGTAGAGGCATGAATGCAGACATTACTCATTTAGTCCTTCCCCAATTCCCACCCCATTCCCTCCCCCCTCCCTCCTTTTGTGTGACTGACTTTGATATGTTTGTGAATGTACATCATGCGCATTAGGGTGCTTCCCTCTTCCCCTCTCCCATCTTCCTCAGTTAGGTTGCCTTCACTCATCTAAGGTTTCTCCTTCTTTGTCTGGAGTCCCACCTATTTTCCATTTTCTCTATAGCTTCTGCATATTAGGGAGAACATCCAACTTTTCACTTTTTGTGACTGGCTAATCTCACTTAGCATAATGTTCTCCAGTTCCATTTATCTCCCTGAAAATGACATAATTTCATTCTTCTTTATAGCTAAGTAAAATTCCATTGGGTACATATCCCATACTTTTGTAATCTGTTCATCTGCTGATCGACATCTTGGCTAGTTCCATAGTTTGGCAATTGTGAATTGTGCAGCTATAAACATATATATGCATGCATTGGTCTAATAGTTTGGTTTTCATTCTTTTGGGTAGATACCAAGAAGTGGTATTTCTGGATAAGGTCCTTGATGTTCTTTGTCCAGTACTTCCCAGTGGTAATATATCAGTGCATTTTTAATATGACGTCCCTTTGAGTCAGTTCCAAAAATAACCATGTCACAGCAAGTCCCCCAACTCTGATCCTAATTTTTTGTACCATTAACTTCTAAAACCCACTCTGGCCATTTTCTGCTCTAGACCAGTGTCTTGGTAGTCCATTTTCTGTTGCAATAACAGAATATCTGAGAATAGATAATTTATAAAGACAAGAAGTTTATTCAGTTCACAGTTCTGGAGGTAGGGAAGTTTAAGGTCAGGTTCTGCACCTGGTAACAGCCTTATGTTGTCACATAATGTATGGGTGGCATCTCACAGTAGCAACACATGTGAGAGTGGTGAGCAGGTGTGTGAAGAAGAGAAAACCAAGAGAGTTAGACCCTTCATTTATTTGTTTGCTTATTTATCGTGGTGCTGGGGATTGAACCCAAGGGAGTTCCAACTCTAGCCCATTTTTTTTTTTTTTAATTTTGAAACAAGCTTCTGAGAGTCTCACTCAGTTTCCGAGACTGGTGTTAAACCTGTGATCCTCCTGTCTTAGCCTCCCAAGTACTGGCATTATAGGTTTGTACCACAATGCCTGGCTTGGGCCAGAGCCTTTATTAACTACTGGTTCTCAAAAGAACCAGTCTATTCTTACAAGAAAGAATCCTGACACTAAAAAAGATCAACACTGCTATGGGGATTATCAAACTTCTACATGAGTTTCAGTGGAGAAAAAAATCATATTCAAACCAGGTATATGCTAGAAACATAAAATATGACTGTCAACCATGATCAGAAAATGGTGCTGAAAGATAACTTCTCATGTGACTCCAGGGAAAGTAAAGTATTAATTGAGCCAATGAGAGGATGCTTTCAGGGGAGACCACAGGGAAGACTCTGAACATGTACAGTGCATTGCTAAATATATATTGAAGCTCCCAAGCAGAATGCAAACAGAATCACTCACCACACCCTAATATTTACTTGGATATTATTTAAAGTTTAATCATGACAGTGTTACTTATGGGTTGTCCCATTGTTTTGAAACACTTTCTAACTGTTTTTATCCATTCTCTTCACTTTCTAAGCCTGGGGAGTTTGGACTCTTTTCCAGCATTCATCTGGGAACTGCTGGAAAGTGAAATGAATGCTTAAAACTCAGCAGTGAATGCAGAAGCTAAACTGGGATTAGGAAGCATAGTTACCTGAATAAAAACGATAAAGCCATCTTGCCCCATAGGAAGTCTAGAGGTAAACAGAAGAGAGTCGAATAATGACTTCCAAAGGAGTACCAGTCCACCCGAGGTTTTATATATCTAGAGCCCACCCAGCACAGGCTGTGACTGCTTTCTTTTCTGGAGAGCAAGAGCTAAGAGGGCATGAGTGTGTCCCCCTTTCTTCCTTTTAATACCAATTCAGGGAATTTCTAATGTATGCTAAGGACAGCCTGCTTTCAGAATCCCATTATGTAGTGATGCTCTGTTGTTTATCAGTAGGCTGCTTAAAAATGTCATCTCAATTTTGTTTCTTTTTTCCTTTTCGTGTGTGTGCATGTGCATGTGCGTGTGTGTGTGTGTGTGTGTTAGTTACTAGAGATTGAACCCAGAGGCATTCTACCTCTGAACTATACCCCCAGCCTTTTTTATTTTGAAACAAGGTCTCACTAAGTTGCCCAGGCTGGCTGAACTTGTGATCATCCTATTTCAACTTCCTAAGCGCTGGAATTACAGGCATGCACCACCACATGTGGCTTGCCATCTGTACCTATCGGCATTCTTGCAGCTATAATCTAAAAGACTGACCACATAACTTAGGGGGAAGAAGATTTATTTTCTTAGGGTTTCGGGTTCAGTCCATGTGAGGCTGGGGACCGAGGGTCTCAGGGCCTGGCAGCAGGAAGTGGAGAGAGGGAGTGCACATGGGCTGTGCTCACATCATGGAGGCTGGAAATGAGAGAGCGAGCTGGGAGAAGAGGAACCATGTATATAAAATCTCTAAGGCAGCACACCCAGGGACCACCTCCTCCAGCCATGCCCTACCCAACTGCCAGGTACCACCCAGGTCAATTCATTACAATGGATTTATACGATGCTGGGATCACAACCCTCATGACTGCACTGTATCAAGCCTAAATATTAATAAATGAGCTCTTTTTTGTGTGTGTGGTACTGGGGATTGAACGCAGGGGGATTCTGCCTCTGAGCTATACCCCCAGCTCTATTTTTTACTCTTTATTTTGAAACAGGGTCTCACTAAGTTGCGGAGTGCCTCAGTAGGTAGCTGAGGCTGACCTCAAACCCGGATCCTCAGGTCTCAGCCTCCCAAATGCTGGGATTACAAGCATGCACCACCATGCCTACCTAATAAATGAGCTCTTTAGAAGACATTTTATGTTTCACTGTAACACCATCTCAATTTCTAAATCAAGGTCAAAGGTTTTAGATGTCTTCTGAGCAGTTACTAGGCATTGATGATACTGAAATCTTTCAGGGCCCTTGGGAATTTGCTAGTGGTTCCCCATCCTGGGTGAATCAATGGTCCTCATTTCCATGGCAACCATGTGTAACACCCCAACAGGAAAAATGACTTTGTGCTAGAGAATAACCAGGAGGAAGAAACTCATAACACTCCTCTAAAATACCAAGAGACAAAAATAAAAATCTAAGTAGGTAGGAAAGAGCTAAAGTCTCATAATATTAACATAGAAGTGAAAATGCCCAAAAGGAGCCTGGTGAATGGATGGGGGAGACTTTTCTTCTGCCAGATCCCAATGGACACCCAGGCCCTTTCCTTCCAACTCCACCACATCCCTCCCCCTACAATCCTACTAGATGTCCAGTTGCTTAATAACTCCACAGGAAAATACTCTGACAGCCATGGAGTCGAGTCCTGTCCTTGCCTTGAACAGGAAGCTGCTGATGGGTACTAACCAGCCCCCGCAACTCTTGTCTCTGGCTGCTTCATCTTCTCTGCCTACCTAGCAGCCACTTGTGCCCAACTGGGAATTTGAGTTTGCTTAGCTGCTGTATCTCCCTCCCACCTTCGGGTCCTTGGATTACCAGCCAGGAGAATAATTCTGCAGGGCATTATCTACTTGTCTTCTTGATGGTTGTAATTAATGCTTGCCCATGTATTACAGGCCCATTGCATGGATTCTTAGCTCTCAGGGGCTTTTGTGTCTTGAGTCTCGGAGTTCTCAGCTCATCCTTTCAATCACCAATGCTAGGCCATCACCTAAGTCCATGTAGAAGATTCTTGATTTGCCATCTCCTTCCAGATTCTCACTCTGCTACCAGCTTCATGCCCCCCAGTGCTGTCCCTCAGTGTCTTTCAAAGTCCATGTGTTGGAAACAATCTCCAGTGTACTAGTGTTGAGAAAGGGGGTCCTTTAAGAGGTGATTAGGTTGTGAGGGCTCCACACTCATAAATGGATGACCCAGAATTACTGAATGTTTAATCAAACGGATTGTGGGAGTAAATTCTGGATACAAGGATGAGTCTAGCTCTCTCTGTCCCTGTCCCTCTCCCCATACCCTTCCACCTTCTGCCATAGGATGATGTAGCAAGAAGACCCTTACCAGATGCTGGCCCTTCAGATTTGGACTTCCTAGTACCCAGAACTATAAGAAATAGGTCTTTTTTCTTTATAAGTTACCTAGTGTGTTGTATTCTATTGAGATATCACAGAAGAGGAACACACCTGGCTTCATCCCCTTTCCACCAACTTTGTGTATTTTCTCAACTTATCCATTTCCTTTAAAATTTCATGCTAGAGCAAAGGTAAAGAGCAGCGAGAAAATGGAAATAGGAAAGAGCTCTTTCTCTCAGAGGCTCTGGCATATGAAGCCATGTGAGAGACAGGAGTAGCTGCCAGCGTCTGTGTGAGTAAGAGATCTGTTCAAATTTGGGATTCTAGTCTATTAGCTCAGTGAGTCTATGCTGAGTGTCATGTGTATATTTGCAGTCTTTTAACAGTGACTGACAGCTAACAGAGCCCTAGATGCTACTAGAGAGCACCTCCATTAACATAGAACTCTCCAGTTGTGTTGAGGAATACTCCTTCTATCTGCCCCAAGAATCAACTAATTATGATGGATGAAAACCAACTATCAGGATGGCCAGGGAGAGGAGGGCGTGGCCATTGCTTGCAAATGCTGTTTTTACTATCATCTTAGGACTTATGACTCTAACAGATGATTATATAAAAAGATTTCATTTTTTACTTACTTCATGTTCCACAATGAATATTCTTTTGTAGGAATGATTGGCAGAGATATTAAACTACTTAACCTATCAAGTAGTATTTAATAAAGGTCTTTTGTCTCCAATCAGCACAGGGAGTCTAGTTTAAGGCATATATAAGGGAACATTTTAATTAATGTGCATACTTTTACTGACATATTTTAAAATAATACTTAACTAACCTAATGTCAGAGTTAGTAGCATAAAATATCACTGTGATCACAGAACTTGTAAGCCTGGCAGGAAAAAAAAAATGGTGCTTAAGAAAAATCTGTTAAATGATATTTGACAACTGTAATATAGAGGTGTGTGTCCAGTGGGAATGATACTTAATTTTAATGAATTTTTTCTTCAAGGGGATTTTTTGAGAGGGATGCAGAGAATCCTATCCTCTTTGGGTATTGGCCATTAGGAAATGGGTCATTTGATGAATCAAATTCTTTATTCACAAATATCCATTCACATTTGTTAAACGTCTACTTGGACTAAAAAAAAAGTACCAGAAACTCCTGATTTATGATTCCATTTCTGCCATTGTCTTGCTGTCTGATTTTGGAAAAGCTAATTAACCTCTGAGGGTATTGAGTTCCTCAGAATAGGGAATGTATGCCTGCCTACTATCCTTAGGGTTCATAATGATACTAGGAGAAAATAAAATATTATGTGTGCAATATACAATGCTATCAGTGATACATAAGGACCTATGCCAAATTGTCAACTTGGAATCACCATCACCTCTTCTCCATTCTCTTCTGCATTTCAGGGGAAGCCTGGAACCAAACACAGTTCTTAGAATCCCCTTTTCCATATGGTTCCAGGCTAGAGTCAGCCAATGAGAGGCATTCTCAGGAGATGTAAAAGAGAAGGAGAGGCCATTATTCTCTAGTGGAAGTTGAAAGTAGATGTGTGGGACGATTGGAAGATTGCAGATAAGAGATTAGTAGTGGCTTTTGGAAAAACAGCTAGGAATCACACGCTCTAAACAAGGAGCAGCTGAGATCAAGGGCAGCAGTTCAAGGAGAGCTTGACATTCATTTGCATCATCTCCCAGGTGAGCTCCCATGAATCGACCCTTCTAATGGAAGAGTCCCTGTTTTTCACTACCCGGAATTTTACAGCAGCTACCCAAGCCTCAAAACCTTTCCTCCTTGGAATTCTTTTTCAAAGTGATCCTTCATGTGAAGGGCTATGGACATGACCCTTCTGAATCATGCCCACAACCTTTAACATGAGGAGGAACTTATCTATTTCAAAGGAAACAAGGTCCTGAGTGACTTTCATTTACAGCCATAGAGTAGAAACAGTGGCCTGAAAATAACTTTTCATTACAAGAAAGAGACACCTAAAATGTTGAATAAAACATTTAAAATTTTTTCTTAAAATATTTGGCTTACAGACAAGAAAGTAATGGAAATTCCCCAGAGCTAAAATAAGACAAAAGGAGAGATAACAAAAAGAGTGAAGTAACTGCAATATTTGAAGAAATAAACACTGATTATTTCCCAGAATTTATGAAAAATTAATCCATAGATTCAAGAAATTAAAAAAAAAAAAACTACACAGGACTAGGAAAGATGGAGGAGGAGTACCAAGTGCTGTGTACATGTATATCACTGTCAACATGATTTACATTATAATGTGAAGCCGGGCGTGGTGGCGCAGACTTGTAATCCCAGCATTCGGGGAGGCTGAGACCAGAGGATCCGGGTTCGCGGCCAGCCTCAGCTACCTAGTGAGGTACTCCGCAATTTAGTGAGACTCGGTTTCAAAATAAAGAATAAAATATAGGGCTGGGGGTGTAGCTTGGAGGTAGAATGCCTCTGGGTTCAATCCCCAGTACAGCAAAAAAAAAAAAAAAAAAAAAAAAAAAAAAAAAAAAAAAAAAAAAAAAAAAAAAAAAATAATAATAATAATAATAATAATAATACATTATAATGTGAGACTATAATGCACCAATGAAAGTGCATTATTAAAAAAAAAAGGAAAGACCAAAACCATTCTCATCTTGTTAATTGTGTTACACTCCAGACACTTTTGACAAGAAGATCCTAGATGAAGTCATATTGATAAGGTGTATTTTCTAAAATCTACAGTCCCATCTACACTCTGCAGATTCCAAAAGTACAGTTAACCAACCACAGATGGGAAATATTTAAAAAAGAAAATTGCATCTGTACCAAACATGTACAGGCATGATTCCTTGTAAATATTTCCTAAACAACACAATGACTATTTACATAGCATTTGTATTATATTAGGTATTATAAGTAACCTAGAGATGATTTAAAGTATATGAGAGGATATGCGTAGTTTCTATGCAAATATTGCACTGAACATCCATAGTTTCAGGAATCCAAGTGGAGGTCCTGGAACCAAATCCTTTATGGATATCCAGGGACCACTGTACTGTTAAAATGATGGTTGAATTCCCAGTAGCATAAAAAAAAAGCCAGGAGATGGAATAGTTGCTTCAAGATGCTGGGGAAAGAAACCTCAAACTCTCAATCTATTTACTCATTGAGAGTAGCTTCCAAAATAGGGGCATAATAAGCCGGGTGTGGTGGCACACGCTTGTAATCCTAGCATTTGGGAGGCTGAGACCGGAGGATCCAGGTTGGCGGCCAGCCTCAGCTACCTAGTGAGGCACTCTGCAACTTAGTGAGACCCTGTTTCAAAATAAAGAATAAAAAACAGGGCTGGGGGTATAGCTCAGAGGTAGAATGCCCCTGAGTTCAATCCCCAGTACCGCAAAAAAAAAAAAAAAAAAAAAAAAAAAAAAAAAAAAAAAAAAAAAAAAAAAAAAAAAAAAAAAAAAAAAAAAAAAAAAAAAATAGGGGCATAATAAAGACAGTTCAGATAGGAAAATAGACTCTCCCACCTACAAATCCTCACTAAAGGAAACTTAGGAAGGCACACTTAGGAAGAAGAAATATGAGGTCAGAAGGGAGATTCGAGACACCAAAAGCAATGGCAAGCAATCTGTCCAACTTTAGTAGAAACTAAAGCTAAAGTGAACTAAAAGTGAGTGTAAACTGGGAGAGGGCTGATTGGGATTAAGGGATCCTAAGACCCCTTTGGACTGCTGCTGGGAAGGGGCTAGAGATAGTAATATACATTAGCCTTTATCAAATTAAATAAATATGCCATAATTTCTGAAATAATCATAATCACAATGAAAGTGGAATATATGACTTCAGTACTGGTAGGAGAAAAAAATTTGAATAGAAAAAGGAAACCTATAGCCCACATTCTTAACATAGCCTGGTAAAGCAAACTTTCTAGAGTCATAAAACCATACTCCTTTAGGGTCATATATTTACTTTCTAAGATGTAGGAGGGTCTTTCATAAATGTCTATGTATCCCTGTTGTACTCAAGAAATGTATAAAAAAATCCATGCTGAAAATATAAATTAAAAAAAAAAAGAAAAAGGAAACCTACAGGAATTCAAAGCCATGGTCTAAGGTGATCCTGATATATAGGAAGACATGGCAGTTGATGGTGCTGTGAAGTAGGTTTGAACCAGTGAGTACCAGAAGTGGCTCATAGTGAAGAGGCGCTTTGTGTGCAGGCTCACATCACCTCCCCCTAGAAGCAGCTCACTGTTGTTGAAAGCACAGGTCTCTGCACTATACAACTAACCCCTAAGTGAGCTCTTGCAATCAATAATGAAGTCAGACTTGGGGAGAGCAATATGGATGGTCAGAATACACTTGAGAAGAAAATGCAATTTCTATAATGATCATAAAGGGCTGGGCGTGAGGAGAGAAAGAGAGCTAATGATCAAGTAATCCATTCTGTTCATCTCTTTTAGGGTCAAGAGCCCTGTTCCCTAAGACCTATTCCACAGACTGTCATTTAGTGATATGAATGGTGATTTTAGATGGTTTTAGTGGTATATCCTCCTTTCTGATCCTGGCAGCTGTTACCTGGAGAAGAGGCCCTTAGGGTTTCCAGCAACTATGGAACAGCTCTTGGTCACAATGTGATCACTGGAGGTGAACAAATAGCTTGCTTTCTGCACTAAGCAATGTAACAATTAACCATAAATTTGTGTTTTCTTATATTCTGATGCATGGTGTTTATTTTATCTGTATGTTATTAACATTTAAGGGTTGGGTTTTAATGTCCGTAGGATTGCTTTATTGACTGCTTGGCGGTCACTATCAGCATGGAAGCCTCTACACAAACCTGTAAAATCACTTGGACCTTCTCATGAAGGGAGGGCTGGCATGCAACTCCTGTGTGTTAATCAGGATTCCCCACTGAGATATTTAACCAGACACTAAACTCTCAGATCTCCCTCCCCAAGCCTGAATGAGCTACGGAATGCCCCGCCATAAAAACTCTGCCAGTATAGGTGCTGCAACCCCAACTCCAAACCAGTCTCTTCTTGTAAATTGGATCAGGCCACCTTGTCCTCTTAGTTTATTGCCTTGCTGGAAGCATGGTGGCGGCCTGATGCTTGATCCCTTTCTGAATCCTATTTTCTGGAGTCCAGTCTTTAGAAGTGACCATTTTCTGAGAAGATTAAAGTAGAGATGTAGAAAGAACGTCACTTCTTGATATGAGCTGAAGCAGAAGTGAACCCCAGGTCCTAACTTGATTTTCCTGAACCTGATCTGACTCTCAAAGGGATTCTCATGAGATGGGAAGAAGGTGGGCTAATTAGGAGCTTCCTTCAGAGTAGACACTGCCAAACCACCTGGGATAGAAAGAAGTCTACCTCTCAGAACGGAACGGAACCTGGGGACAGCCCAGGACTGTACGTATTATCTCTTCTTGTTCTGCCCATTATGCTTATGCTGGTCAAGACTCTCTCCTATTGCCAAATTTGGGATTCCTGATTTTGCTCCCACTGACCTGTCAGCAGCATCAGGCACAGATGACTTCTCCCTCCTTGAATCTCTGCCTCCTTAGCTCCTTTGGCCCACATTCGCCTTGTTTTTCTTCTGCTCCATCTCTGCCTACATCCTGTACCTGATGCTATTCTTCTGGGCCTTCCCAAGGCCTCTTCTTTGTCAACACTGTTTTCCCAGAAACTAACATCTATGTATTCCTGTGGCTTTCAGTCTCACTGTATGCTGAGTCTTCAGTTCAGACCTCCTTTGAGTTCCAGAGGTACGCCTCTGTCTACTTGGCCTTGCTGTTACAGACACATTGTAAACATATCACACACATCCCTGAGTTAGCATGCCCAGAACCGGACATCTCACACTCACAGCCAAACCTGACCTGGGCTTCTCCGCTATGAAAAAATGGAACCAGTACCCTCATAATTGCTCAAGACAGAAACCAGCATTGACTTTGTCACCTACCCTCCTTCTCAGCACTCATTTCCAATGCATTAGGTAATCTTGGCCATTCCACTTCCAAAATAGGAACCAAATCTGTTCACTTTCTTGCTCTACTACCAGTAGCCCGGTGGCCGCATTCACTTTTCTCCTAAACTGTGCTACCCTCCAAGCTGGTCTGTTTGTTTCCATTCTCAACCTTTTCCATACAACAGCAAAATAGATTGGAAAATATTATTTTCCAAAACCTCATCCATGGCTTCTTCCCATTTCACTTAGAATAAAGCCTGATAGCTTCATGCTCAGGTCAAGCCTTTCCATTCCTGATAATGCTATCTTTTATCTGTTCCTGGCTCTCCTCTGTCTTGCAAAGCTTGTAGCTCCTTGTTACACTGGGACCTTTGCACATACTGCCCTTCTTGCCTGGAATTCTCCCCATCTTCTCTTCCATGGCGCTTTCAGAATTCAGCTTAAATGCAACCTTCTCAGAATGGCCTTGCCCAACTACTTTCCATAAAGTTATGTCCATCCACTGGTATTCCGATGCACAGATTCCTGTTTATATCTACGTGTTTTTGTGTTTATAGAAAATCTCGCCCATTAGAGAGGGAAGTCTGCAAGGGCAGGGACCATATTTGTTCCCCTTTACATCCTAAGCACCTCACAGAGCCACTGGCATGTGGTAGGTACGTAATGAAGAGGAGGAGGGAAGCCTTCACTTCTTATTCTCATAGCTTCTCTGTGCCCTTGGCTGATCCCAGGATTCTTCTCCTTAGGACAGAATGGAATGTGCTGGGGCAAGGAATGTTGAAGGAAGATGGAAAGCCCCTAGCAGTTGTGCTTTAGAGGCTGTGGTTGACACATGCTTTGAAATTTGGGGGTGTTCTTTTGTACAGAAAGGTGTAAGTAAGGAAAGTTCTGGAGAGTGTCTTGGTACTTGAAATATCTGTGGAATTATTGTTATATCTGAGACATGTGGTGTGTTATTTATTGACTCATGTTCAAAGAAATGCAGAGTCCTAGTAATTATGTTGATTTTGTTGAAGGAGAAATTTGCTGTGATTTGGGCAGTGGATCAAAGATGGATGCTCTTTGGCCAAAACTTGTCTTGGTTTACACTTTCCTCTGTTACCACCAGTGCCAGGTGTTAATTAAATGTGTATTTGTGTAGCCAAGGAGAGTTCAAAAAGTCATTGGATCAGGGGAAAAATGGTGACAGAGGCTGAAATTATGAAGAGGAATGAAGATATAACTATGGAAGTGACCTGATGAAAGAGAAAGGAGAGGAGAAATGGTTGAAAATAGAAACAGCATGTTTCTATCTCTGTGAAAGGTCAGTTTCCAGGCCCTGGGAGATAAGCCTGATAATACCCAACCAAGGGCTCCTATTGGTGGAGAATGCGGCTACTAATGGTTCATTGACTGTATATGTGAAAAGTCAGCCCTTGAAAGTGGAACTCCAAAGTAGCTCAGTGGTAAAGCACTCACCTTGCATGTGTGAAACTCTGAATTCAATCCCTTATACCAGAAAAGAAAAGACACACATGCACGTGTGTGCTCACACACAAACACACACAAGTTAAAAGCCAGGCATGGTGGTGCACACCAGCAATCTCAGTACTTAAGAGGCTGAGACAGGAAGATTGCAGGTTCAAGGCCAGCCTCAGCAACTTAAGAGAGACCCTCAGCGACTAAGTAAGACCATGTTTCAAAATACAAATATAAAATGGGCTGAGGTATGCTGGCAGCAGAAAGAGCAAATATATATCATGGAAAACAAGTTTGTTTCCGGCTATCTAAGCATATTGTTTTAATTTCCAGCCTTACTGTTTTCTGCTTAATGGTTAATATATTTTCCTTTGCTCTTAGGTCATGTGCTCAAACTTATCAGGCAGCACAATCTCAGTTCTGGGCATACTTTCAAGTTTGTCAGAGGTCTGCTAGGGAAAGAGAGTTCTTCAGGTGAGGTTGTCATGTGATGGGCAGAGTTACTTTTAACCCTGTACTGGGTGAGTGTTCTCAGCCCTCTGGTCTTGGCGAGCAAACCTCACTTCCAGCCTCTCTTCCTGAGACTCTCCAGCAGAGGTGTAGGTTCAATCCCCAGTACCCCCCTCCAGAAATAGAATAGAACTGATTCTTTGGTGGTTTCCATAGAGCCTTATAGTTTAATGGTTTTATAGTAATTAAAGACCCTCTTATTCCAAGGGCATTTTTTTTAAAGCCTCACAAAGGCAGGGAAGATTTCAGCATTTCACTTCCCTTAGTAGGAACAGATTTGACCTGTGAAAATTCAGATTTGAAAGCTAAAATACACACACTAAAGCAAACCAAACAAAAAACCCCTTGTGTTTTTGTTTCTTTTCTTTTCTTTTGGCTTCTGAACTTGGAAACCAGAAAGTGCACAATGATTTCAGAGGGGTATTCCAGAGTCTCTCCTAATACACACTGATCAAAAGTAAAAGTTTGTATTTTTGACCCGTCTCCAGACACATGTCTAGACTCTTAAAAAACACATTTAAAAAAAAAATTCCATGGTGAGAAGAAATTTTGTGACCTTTGGGGAAACTTTGTTTTTGTTTTTCCTAAGAAGACCATGATAAGGAAATAAACCACATTTCTTGGTGATGGAAGGTTTGCCTCAATGCCCCAGACATACATCCTCAGGTATTCTCCGGCGTTGAAGGTTCTTAGCAAGAGAGCTCTTGTCACCAACATGTTCTGCATGTAGGTTCCTGGATTTTACACTTACCAACTTATGCTTTCTGCCTCCTTGGTGGCTGGTGGAGCAGATGGCAATGGTGGCTGTGGAGATGTCTCCATACTAATCTTGGCCCCGTCTGGTCTCCAGGGTCTTTGTCTAAGGGCACTATAAACAAAGAGTGGAAACCCAAAGGTTCAGCGGACTGGACAAGTAATGCCGAACTCAGACAAGGACTTGAGAATACACAGAGAAAAAACTGCAATAGTAATTTTCTCCACATGCTGGAAATTTGGTGCTCGGGTCTTAATTCTTCCACTTTGGACACATTTGACCTCATCTTTCTTGAAATATCCTCTTTCCCTACTTCCAAATTTTGCCCATCATTTAAACCCAGAACACTCAACCAAAATTGACTTTGCTCTCCAGGGGATTTCTAGCACATAGATACAGAGAATGATCTAAAATGTCAATAGTGTAGAGGTTTAGAATTCCTGACTTCATGGCTGCAGGTCTGCAATGCTGAATCCCAGATCTTTTATTCTTCTACTCATTCTTACAGTCTTTTGGGGTTATCTCCTCTACTGCCACTTAAAAGGTCCCCAAATCTCTGTCTCTAGATTTCTCTTTTGAGTGCCAAAATGGATAACTCTTTCTCTCTTCCTTCCTTCCTTCCTTCCTCCTTCCTTCCCTCCTTAACTGCTCCCTCCCTCCCTTCCTCTCTCCCTCCCTTCTTTCCTCCCTTTCTTTTATGTTTGTATTTGGGTCTTCAGTAAGAAAAAAGTGCTCATAACTGAAAATATAGTCTGTAATATGCTTATCTAAAATATCTTTTATAAGCCAGGTGTGGTGGCACACTTGTAATCCCAGTACTTGGGAGGCTGAGACAGGAGGATGGCAAGTTTCGCAGCCAGCCTTAGCTACTTAGTGAGGCCCCCCACAACTTAGTGAGATCTTGTTTCAAAATAAAGGGCTGGGGGTGTAGCTTGGAGGTAGAATACCCCTGGGTTCAATCCCCAGTTCTGCAAAAACAAAAACAAAAAAACCTTTTATTTTCAAATAACAAAATACAATTCCCTGGCACTCTCGGAAACCAACACAAACATGGCATGGGAGATCAACACAAACTCTTGAACAGATGTCCTTGAATTTTGTAATACAGAAAGATTTTGACCCAGTGAGCCATGCAAAAGGGAAGTAGGTCTTTGCACTAAACAAAGACTTGTTCTCTTTCACTGTGGACTTTAAGGGCTTGACCTGTACTATCTATTGTTGTCTAACATTTTCAGAGTCGTCTTTGCTATGTAATGGTTTAGGACTAGCCTGGTCCTAGCATCACACTCAGATAAATAAATCCTGCAATAAATGTGTTTAAATTTATTAATATTTCTTCTTCAAGTGCAAAGACTCCGTTTTACATACCTTTCAATTGCCTACAGTGCTGAAACAGAACTGCAACTTTTGTGACATTTGATGGATATTGAACGAGGGCATTTTTCAGGGAAACTTGCCCTTTTCTTTTGCTTTTAAGCCCTACTTTCCACCATCTCCTCCTCCATTGGCAAGACCCCCCACTGTGACCTCATGTGCATACACACAGAGACTATCCTTAAATCAACTCATTACATGCATTTAGAAAAATCACCCGTGAACAACTGCCATTCTCACATAGCAGCTGGCAAGTCCCTTTAACCATGATGGCAAGTCGGTGAGGGAAAGTCAGAAGTAGGAAGCAGAAATCATGGAAACTTGTCCCTCAGGGGATCTGCCACGTGGAGGGTTTGGAACTTTGCCCTAGAGCTTGTGCTTACAGGGTGCTTTCCTGAATCACCATCATCTCCCAGGGAAACCAGCTGCCTACACTTTCTGAGTCTTTTATTGACATGGTGATGAGATTTTGGAGAGGAAGGGATGGTGCCCTGAGCCACAGTGTCTCCAAAGCAAGACAAATCCCAATGCTCCCTAAACTTCCTCTTTGTTGAAAAGAACATTCTCCTCCCTCCAACTTGGAACAGCTGTCTTCAGAGTTGACCATCTGCATCTTGGAAACAAGTCTCCATGTGCACTGTGCAGAGCCAGGCAAAGACACATGGAACAAGGGTGGTTTGCAGGCTGATGAAGAGGAGGGAGTGGAGAGAACTGATCCAGCAAAGCTGGAGGAGAGTGTGAGTGTGGGGAGGTCCACCAGTCCCAACCTCAGAGTGGAGGGAGTCCCAAGGTGAACAAGGTGTCCCACGTGCAGGGCTGTTGACTCCAACATGGTGGCGCCCTTTTGTTGAGTCCACTGTTCAGTCACCACGGCTTGGGCACCGTGATGGTTTGAGTTTGGCATGTGCCCCCAAAGTCTCACGTGTTGAAAGTGTATTCCCAATGCAACAATATTCAGAAGTTAAGTAATTGAATCAGGGCTCTAATCTCATCAGTGGATATCCACTGAAAGGTTAATACTCTGAATGAATTTATTGGGTGGCTAGGCAGGTGGGGCCTGGCCAGAGGAGGTAGGTCACTGCGTTTGTGGCTTTGAGGACGATATCTGTCCCTGGTCACTTTCTGGCTTCCACTGAATTGAGCTCAGCTTTCCTCCACACAGTGCTGCCATGGTGTCTGTCTTGGAGTCAGCCAACTATTGACTGTACCTCTGAAACAGTAAGCCACATAAACTCTATGTTGTTGGTTTTTCTCAGGAGTCACACCCCAAGCCAATTTCTAAAACTTTGGGTGCCATCTCCAGCCATGAGGGGAGGTTGAGATGGCCCTCCAGAAGTGAGATAAGCTCTGCGACCTTGCCGGCCTGGGTGCAAACTGCAACGTGGCTGGGCATGTCCATGGAAGCAGGTCTGGGCTGGCTTTGCGGGCTATGCAAAGGACTTCTTTTTCCTATTCTGCCCCGCTTCATTGTTTCATAGACTCATACAAAAATGCCACTGATATTCAGTGGCCCAAATAGATTGAGCACTGTGGTAAGCACTGTGGTTTGAGCAGAAGTAAGGGATCCTGTGGAGAATAAAGAGAAAGTGGTGATGCCCCTAAGCTTTGAGTTGCTTCTGTCCCTGAGAGACTTTGGTCAGTAGCAGGCGGGGGCATTGGAATGATGTGGTGATGGGCTTGAGCAGAGAGGGCTCCAGCCAAGCCAGGGTAAGTGTCCGGCTTCAGCCAAGGGACCCTGAGCCCTGTAAAGTGGGGGAAAGGTGAAGTAGATGAGGGGCGGCAGCAGCTAAGAACTGATGTATCAGTGGTGAGAGAGGAAATGGCAGTCTTGAGGTGGGAATGCAGAGTGATTGGAGGGTGAAGGAAAGGCGGGGGGGGGATGGACTGGAGATAGCAGAGGTAACCATACCACCTGGGCCTCCGCAGGCTGCACTAAGGACAGGACCCCTCTCTGTAACAAGGAAATTAGTCAAAACATGTATTAAGCAGATGCTGGAGAGGAGTCCTGAAAATAGATGAGAGCTTCACCATCAAAGAGTTTATAATATCATTATTGAGAATAGGAGGGATGGGGAACCCCATGAAATTGACAGTGTGAAAAACAAAACTGAATCCCATCAGGCACTGCATCTTCTTAGCACTGAGGCGTACGCTATGTCTACCAGAACCAAAAGAGCTGGGGGAGGGACTGGAGACTGGGTATCTCAGGAGAAGGTGGGAGGAAAGGAGACCTCCTGGCCTCAGGGAATGCAGGAGAGTCAGGGACCCAGTCCCTAGAGAGCTGAGAGGGGCAGGATGGGGTTTTCTGGAATGCAGTTTCTTATTTGCAATAAAAGGGGTGTTAACAACACCACTGACTCCAAGCATCCAGGCATGGTGGCGCATGCCTGTAAGCCCAGCATTTGAGCATTTGAGAGGCTGAGACAGGAGGAAGGAGTAGGTTGGAGGCCAGCCTCAGCAATTTAAATTTCTCTAAACATTTACAGCTTTGTGTCATCAACATAGATAATACTTATATTCTAGTTTTTGTTTTGTGGTACTAGGGATTGAAGCCAGGGGCATTCTACCTCCAAACTGCACTCCTAGCCCTTTTTTTTACTTTTTGGTGTGTTTAGAACAGGGCCCTGCTAATTTTCCAAGAGCCTCACTACATTGCCGAGGCTATCCTCCAACCTCAGATCCTCCTGCCTCAGCCTCCCAAGTACAGGAATTATAGGCGTGTGTCACCATGCCCAGCTTGTACTCCAAGTTTTAAACAAAGATAAAATACTGACATGTCCAGTTTACAATTGGAACCTTACACTTTTCAGTGCCCTTTAAATGAAATCCAAAGGTAGAAATTTATTTTCAACCTACTTACTAGAGGAAAAAACTCCATTTTCTCTGAGAGAAAAATAAAAGAAGCTGCATCCATTCCATTTCTTTCTCTTTACTCTGGCTAATGGGAAACGTATTGCTAAACTCAAGGCTCAGTAATGGCAGCCCAGATGGCTTCTGGTTGATATTTGTGTTTCAGTATTCGCCCGAGTCCTAATTTTCTTTTATATCTTCTCATGTAAATGCATGGACTTTTGAGAGAAGATATCTCAAAGGTGTGTAGGTAGGGCTAGTTGAGAGAGAAAAATTAAAGAGCTAAGCTGAAATGAAAAAAGAGGATGAATTCTAGGAAAGGAAGGAGACTGTAAAAGGATAATGACAAGATTGGTTTGAGCAGAAGGAAGGGATCCTGTGGCGATTCTGTGGAAAATAAGAGGTAAGCTTCGGGAAGGAGTGTAGACAGAGATACATAGGAGATTTTTGAGCAAGGGAATAGTAACATGAAACTCAATTTAGAAGATTGGGCTGATTGCTATGTGCCAAAATATGCACCAGGCTGGGAAAAAGCTAGGATGGGGAGGTAAAAGAATAAGCAGCTATGACAAGCATTTGGGGAGAAATGCAATAAAAATGGGATATGAGGAATAAAGGAATGTGTTAACAGTCCTAGGCATGTAGGGTCTTTTTGCTAGAGAGAGCTCCATGAGAGGAAAGGATGTAAATACATTGGAGGAGTGGAAAAAGAGAGGAACAGAAAGAGGAAGATAGATTCCTGACTGGAGGGTCCTAAGACCCCAGGTCTTTCTTTGGTCTCACTCTTAACTGATTAGAATTCAAATGGCCACTTCTTTACAAGGCCGAGCTCTTTCAAAACCAACTAGCAGCCGGGCATGGTGGCACATGCTTGTAATCCCAGCATTCGGGAGGCTGAGTCCAGAGGATCCGGGTTCGAGGCCACCTCCGCTACCTAGTGAGGCACTCCACAACTTAGTGAAACCCAGTTTCAAAATAAAGAATAAAAAATAGGGCTGGGGGTATAGTATGGAGGTAGAACACCCCTGAGTTCAATCCCTAGTACTGCAAAAAACCAAAACAAAACAAAAAACCAACTAGCTTCTTAGCAGAAGAAGAATGATGCTTTGAGATGTTGATCAAACTACATATTAACCCAAAGAACAACAGAACAGCAAGTATAAGATCACTTATCAACTCTTTACAAGATTCACAAAGTTATAGTTTAACTTTCACATCAAGTCCATAAATAATAACATACTTTTCCTTCTTAGTCCAGCAGACCATTTATTTCTCTTTCCAGGTCAGTAAAAAACTATTCACTTTCCCCCCAAAGTTTTAGTATAAAAAATTTCCAACATAAAGCAAGGACGAAAGAACTTTACAGAGAAGAACTCTGTCACTCACCGTTTAGCTTCTACAATGAATAGTTCACCACTTTTGCTTTAGCATAAATCTGTCCATCTATCTGTGCACAAATTTATCTTATTTTTGATACATTTATGAATAAAGCATAGTAAAATGTGTGCATGTATACCTTTACCAACTTGTACCTAACAAAGATGTATGATTACAATGCACCAATAAAAAAAATTTTTAAAAAAGTCACAGCCAGGCGTGGTGGTGAAAAAAAAGAAAGAATAAAGCATAGTAAACATTATTCTTCTTTGCATTAACAAGACTGTTGGTGTTTAACTTCTGTTTGCCTGGGCTAGGCAACCTGTGCCAGCCCACCCAGGTGGATTATGGAGATCAAATAGAAGCCTGAGACTCTTTCTGTAGGTAATTTATCTTCCCATTCCCCTCTGCTCCAGGCATTTTAACATCGAATCTTTAATTACAGTGGAGCCTAGCCCTGATGAATTCCTAGAAAGTGGAAAAGGAAATGTTTACAAATTCAATTCTCTTTAAAAACTTTAGCATCTGAGACTAAAATAGACGACTGCAGGTAGCATAGGTGAGGATTTTTTTTAAAGTTTCCTAAAGATATAAACTCTATAACTTATATTTATATTTTTCTATGGGTTCTATAGGCTGTATTTCCTACATTTCCAAATTTCCTTATATGAGACTTATGCAAATTAAAACTGTAATTTTCACAGGATCCTTTGGCCTATAATTCCAGTACTTGGTAGGATGAGATAGGAAAATTGCAGGTTCAAGGCCAGTCTTAATGAGACACTCACCAACTGAGTGAGACTCTGTTTCAAAATAAGAAATTAAAAAAGGACTGGGGGTGTAGCTCAGAGGTAGAATGCCTCTGGGTTTAATCCTGGCACCAAAAAACAACAAACAACAAAAAACAAACAAAAACACCTGCACTTTTGACAATGTATGAGACTTAGAGGATACGGATGGTTTTTGCTTTTGGGTACAGAATATTCCCAGGAGCATGTCCAAGACCTTCACCATTTTCCTATTGGGAGTTAGAGACTCAAAATTCAGCTGGAGAAGCAAGTGCAGAAGGAGGTACATGTTTTAGCCAGACAATGGACAGTATCAGCAAAACCAGGACTTGCCTTACTAGAATTTATAAAACAACCATTACTCTGTGTCTTCACAGCTTGTAGTTTTCAATCTTAAGGAACATATCTAGCAGTGTAGAAACAAGCCTGGGTATAATGACACTCTATTAAGGTTTGTTTTGCCTCCATTTCCATGTCTATTGTATTTATGTTTAAAACTTTA
Source organism: Graphiurus murinus (assembly GCA_004027655.1). NCBI lineage: Eukaryota > Metazoa > Chordata > Mammalia > Rodentia > Gliridae > Graphiurus > Graphiurus murinus. The sequence continues at coordinate 87,824 of PVLC010000812.1, forward strand.
ATTGTTGTTTTGACCATATGTTTGTCTCTGAGGAGCTTTTGTGAAGTTTTCCTTTTTTGAAATATATATATGTATTATAAAACTCCATTATGTGCCCAGAAAAGGAAAGATCTTGTTAGTGCACTAAAACCTCATTCAAAAATATCTCTCCATCAGCACCACAAACAATCCAAAGGCATTATTTTGGAGACTTGGAGGGAAGGATCTCAGTTTGGGAATAACCAATATCAGGAATTAATTTGTAAATCCATGTTATCTGAACAGAGGAAGGACAGGAACTTTAAGGCACATGTGAAGGGGCCATATTGTGTTGGCTTGTTGTTAGAGAGGGCACTAGAAATAGAAAAACCTTCCTAGCTGGTCTGGGAGGTAGTCTTGGTCAATTCAACACAGGAGATATGTTTGGCTGGGAAGTGTAACAGAGGAACAAAGTAGGAGTTGTATTTTTAAGTGTTATCATCTAATTTTGAGAATGTGTTGACTTGATTTTGAGAATGTGTTGATTTCCTAATTTTCTTTCACTGGAGAAAATTAAGCGCACTCAGACCTCCCTCCAAAATAAAAGTGTGACCTGTGGATTCAGTCTTCGGAGCCACCATCGCTATGATGAAGACCTGTGACTCCAGGTCCTCTGGGTGATTATCATTTGTTCCTTTCCTGAGAGTCACATGCAATGCCTGTAAGTTTAGCTTCATGTGCCGGGGAATTGTTTATAACAGCTACTTATCTCCTAGTATGGGGTGAATAGAAACAAGTGCTCAAATCATTATCATTATTTTCCAAGTTGCCACTCATGCAACCTTGTAAGAACATTTTATGGGCTGGTAAATTTTAGTTATTTTCTACAAGGCCATTTTGCACCCAGAGATTCTAAGTGTGACTATTATGCTAACACTTAAATCAATGCTTATAGTTCTGTCTCCAAGACACTTAGGTAGCAGTGGGAATTATACAAAGGAGAGGAAGGAATAATGGAAGAGAAAAAGAACAGCACTGTCCTTACAACCAAAGCATTTGGAAGGAGATGTTGAAAGTCTACCTAAAGAATGACTTCATTGACAAGGCGAACGTCGTCCCTTCTGATTACACGCGCTATTGTTTCAGCCCATGATGCTTTGTTTACTTTGGAAGGAAATATTTTGCCCCCTCTGAGATAATTAATTTTTGTCAGTTGCACTGTTTATAAGGGAAACTGAGAAACTGTTAATTGAAATACAGAGTGAGTCACTGTTTTCAGTAATTTTTGGCAGCATTCTAATTTGTGTCAATCCCAACTTAATTATTAGATTTTTTTGGAAGCAGAAAGCATATTTGATTTTTCTCTTACTGATTTTTTTTAATCTGTGCTGTCTGACAAGGGTTATATAACTCATGTCCATGCGAGGTCAAATACCAGTACATTCGAAATACTGGAAGGTTTATTGTGTCACGCTTGGCTCCTCACAGCTGCTCGATATTTAGGAAGTGCACAAAATGCGGTCTCCCTTCTTTTCCCATGCCTACCCCAACCCCAACCAGAAAATGGGATTCTTTTAAAGACCTTTTAGCTACTGCAAAGCCACAGTCTATGGTCCATCACTAATGACATCACTGAAGTAAATTTCCCAGAAGCCATCAGGGAGAATTCATTTGGAAATCCAATTGCATGTCACTTGCAAAGGGCAGGCTCCTCCAAGAGGTGGCCAGTCATGCATGCACAGATTTGTTTGTTGTAAAAGCATTAATCACCCCAAACTCATTTACTCCTAAAGCAAATGCACTACATTATTCCGGAGGAATTCGGTTGCAAATGATCATTAATGTAGAGAAAGGGGAGCTTCTGATTGTGGGTGAGGTTAATAAAATCTGTCAGATCAATGGCCAGCATAATGGAACTGTTAATGGCTCTTAATAGTAGTTGGATCCTTTTGGCTGCCCCAGAGTGAAGGCAGGCAGAGGAGCAGGTGGCAGTGCTAGGCACACAGCTATAGCTCTTGCCTCCCGAGGTAGTCTCCTGATAAAGAGAGCATTGTGTAGTGGAGCTCACCTGTCAGTACTTGGGAGGCTGAGGCAGGAGGATCACAGGTTCAAAGCCAACCTCAGCAACTTAGTGAGACCCTCAGCAACTTAGCAAGACACTGTTTCAAAATAAGGAATTAAAACAGGGCTGGAGGTGTAGCCTAGAAGTAGAATGCACCCCGAGTGCCATTCCCAGTATCGAGAGAGACAGAGACAGAGAGAGAGAGAGAGGAAGTCCCCAGGACAATCCAGGGGGGCTCTGCTCCCCCATATCATCGCCATGCACATCACAGTCTCTTGGCAAACCACAGGCCCGAGGACATTCAAGCACCTGCATCTGTGACTATCCCAGATCCCTGGCCTCGCCTGCCCTGGGCCCACTGACGAGACGAAGGATGACAGTCATACCAGTTATGACAACCACAGTAAATGCTCATTGGAAGCTCTCAAGGGCCAAGGACTAAACACTTTACCTATACTTGTCTGGGTCTTCACAGCAAGGTAGCTGAAGCTCAGAAATATTCAGTAGCTGACCTGAGGTTGAATTCAGAAGTGTGTGTCCTTCAACAGCATCCTCCTTTATTGGAGGGAGAGACCCAGGAGCAACACTCTAATGTCAGATCAAAGAAAGGCACAGGGTCTGGGCATGGGCCTGAAAGCTTTTCCACTTGTATGTCCAGCCAGTCAGCACTTTAAGGACCAACCTCAGGCAAAGTGTATAAAAGATTTAATTTGTCTGCAAATATGTTCCTTTGGATTTTGTTATTAAAATGTGGGGTCCCCGGAGCCCTTAAAAGGGCCATCTGTTTTGTGTCACCCTTCTGTGACCTTGGCCAGGACACATCAGGAAGTAATGTTCACCACCCCCCACCTTACTCCTTTCCATCTCTATCTTTAAAAATGGGTCTTTCTTACCTTATTCCTGCCCCACCAAATCTGTCATTTCTCTCCGAGATCATCTTGATTTCCTGACTGTACCCTAGCTGGCTTAGCTACTATTGTCTCAGAATACTCCCTGAATATAAGACTTAGACAGAAAAAGGTGCCAACAGCCAGGGACTGGAGCTCCAGCCATAGGATGGAGTGGGTCACAGCGATGTCCCCAAGCTCTCAGGACTGCTGTAACTGAGGTGCTGGCAGCCGCCTGGGGCTCGGGATCAGGTGTGGGATGGAGTTTGAGAGCGGGGGCTCTGAATGTAAGAGGCTACTACTAGCTGTGGAGACTGGAGCGCAGGAATAAACAAGGAATGATGGCTGTGACCGTAAAAATAGAAAACCCTAACGCTATTGGAAATTCTCAATGGGCACAGAATGTGGCAGAAGGGCTTCGTAAATATTTTTTGGTAAATGCAAGAATGTTGCTCATAGATCCCAGTGACCTTTCCCAGGTCAACTTCCATAACCAGGAAGGGAGTGAGCCCAGCTGCCTTGGCGTCTACAAACACCACCATCCCTGAAGGTGGATTTCCTTGACTACATCATTTTTACAAACCTAGTTTTAAGGGTTTGGAAGATGTGAGAAAACAGATGGCTATAAGGAGGGGGTGATGCAGGGAAGAGGGGCATGGAGGGTTCCAGAGGGAGGCTTAGGCACACCCCATAGCACCTACCACCCCCAGCAGGACTGAGCTCAGTCACACGGTGCCACATGCAATGGAAACACAGAGAGGGGCAGGACGTGTTCTCTGCCCTCCCCGCAGAGCGTCTGGATATGAACCAGAAGTGCCAGACTACATGGCGCAGGGTAGCAGGGCAGTAGAACCAGGCAAGAGAAATCAGCATGAGGAAAATTCCATCTCTGCATCATGAAAAACTGCATTGGCTGCGAAGAATGTAGAGGGTCAGGAGACTTGAATATAAAGGGAAAGACATGTTTCACACAGGGAGCGGAGGCACAGACAAGAGTCTGGGAGGGAAAGCAGCAGGCTGAGGAGAGCCTCATTGCAGTGGAGGAGGGGTGTGTGTGTGTATGCATGTGCATGCACACACAACTCTGTGTGAGTGAGAGAACATGTGCATTTTTGTAAAAGTGTGTATTCGAGCAAGGTGTGGTGGCACACACCTGTAATCTCAGTACTTGGGAGGCTGAGACAGGAAGATCACAGATTCTAGACTAGCCTCAGCAACTTAGTGAGGCTCTCAGCAATTTACCAAGACTGTTTCAAAATAAAAAATAAAATTGGGCTATGGTGTAGCTTGAAGGTAGAACGCCCTTGGGTTCAATGGTCCAATCCCTAGTAATACACACACACACACACACACACACACACACACACACACACACACACACAATGTGTATTTGAGAGAATATGTCTGCTTAAGTGTCTATGTATATATGTGTGAGTGTGCATGTGTGGTAGAGCCTTGGTAGCCAGGCAGAGAAGCTTAGAACAGAGAGAGCTGTTGTTGGTTCCTTGGAATTCCAAGTTGCGTGCTCTGAGCCAGGTTGGGGGAAGTTAAACCTGGCAGTGCGAGTAGACAGACTGGACCGGGAGAGAGTTCTGGGTACTTCAGGCAGCCAGGGTGCCCTTCCTCATCGGTTGCCATCTTTTCCCCTACAGCACACGAGCATATTCCCCTTATCACTGGGTGAAGTCCTCCTCAGACCACATCGGTATCCACCAAAGAAGACAGGACTCACTCTGTTGGCCGCTATTAGCTTCGCTTACGTTGTCAGGTAAGGTGCAAGGAGAAAGTCAACTTAAGCTTGTCGGTCAGGATCCTGAGGTATATTCCATAAAAGCATACCATTTTGTCAGAGTCCCTTTATGTTGGTTTCGTGGAGAATTAAACATGTTTAAATGTCCAGGTAAAAAGAATCCTTGTTGTTTGCTTCTAATGCTTATGGAAAGCTCACACGTACAGCAACACACAGGCATGCAGCCACACACGCAGGCACACAGAAAATCACAACTTCCTCCTTCCCCTTCATGAAGAATGAATCATTACAAAGCCATACATGTTGTTTTCCCAAGAAAAGATCGATCTTTGCTTCCATTTGTAACTAGAATGTTTGAATGGCTGAGTGATCTGAGGCGTCTAAAAAGATTCTGTCTAAACAGGCATTTGACAGGTGAGTGTGCTCGTTTTGTACATTCCTGTTGACTGCATCGTTATGGGCTCATTCACATCCACGTTTGCCACTAGAGCACCCAGAGAGCATTTGGACAATTGCCCAGGGGCCTGCAGGACAGCCTCAGTGGAGGCCCAGGACTTGTTCAAGTAGCTGGCCTAGATTTCATCATTCAACCACCTGGCGACACTAATTATCAGAAATGCTGCCCAGTGGTCTGTAATCAAGGGAATGTGCTTGACCTTCTGCCTAGTGGCTGGGAAGCTCCCTGCCCACTCTCCAGCTTCTTACCCAGCACCAGGCCTTTGCTCCGACTGACTGCAAGGGCACCGCCAAGCACAGGACCTGCAGGTTGGAAGATCGTCAGTGCTCCTTGTCTAGACTCACATAACATGTTCCTGTATGACAATCTGGAGAACCCTCACTCCCTATATGGGAGGGAATTAATTCAGCACAGTTCTCTGCCAGAGATGGAAGGAGAGAGAGAACATTCCAAACAACATGGGCTTTTGCAACACCTATTGCATGGATTTCACCAGTCTTTGTCTTAAAGCAAATAGGCTTGGTGCCCAGAACTCCGTCTCCACTTCCCCTTTTATGATAACTACTCCTCTTACACATCTCTTTCCCTGAGTACCCAAAGTCTTGCTGGCTTTTCCTGTCTTAAAGCACTTGCTCAATTAATGTACCATAACATTTCAGTGTTACACACTATTCCTTAGTCCCTGGGGCCTTTGTATTGAACAAAGGGCATGTTTAGAGAACAAAGCTTAAGCTGGGAACCAGCTGATAGTTGACATCTGGAGCATTATGTTTAGAAGGATTCTGGGGCCTGACAGAGAAAAAGTTGTGTGACTACTAACCAGTGTCTTACAATGGCATGAGATTGGGCAATAGTGGCAATGAGATTGGGCCAGTAGTGCCATATATGACTTAATGGGGAGACACTATTTCCTAAATTCAGAATATCTGGGGCCTGGATTGAAGTGAGAGTATGTATGCATAAAGATATCTTTCTATTGCATGTGTCGAAAAGACGCAAGATAATATCTGAATTTTTTTTTTTTCTTTCGCTCTACTATGGATTGAATCCAGGGACATTCTACCACTGAGCTACATCACCAGTCCCTTTTATTTTTTATTTTGAGACAGGGTTTCCCTAAGTTGCTTAGGCTGGCCTTGAACTTGCAGTCCTTCTGCCTCAGGCTCATGAGTTCCTGGGATTACAGGCATGTGCTACCATGACACTGGGATTGTAGGAGTTTTTGTATAAATTAGCACCTTTAACAAAATGCCGGTTTCTACCTAAGGACTTGAAAGTCGATCATCAGTTCATGTATCTGATCCCTGTTCTTTTTTTCTTTGGAGACCAGAGAGCAGCCAAGGCTATTGCTGTTACAGGAGAAACTCATAGTGGTCATAAGGATGAAGAGCGGTGGCCAGGAAGCCTTGGCTTTTTGGTACCTGGTCACATGTTCCAAGGATGCAGGGGCCATGGAGGTTGGGGGAAAAAGGCAATGTGGTTGGGGATAGGTACAAGCACTTCCTATGACCATCCAGTTGTTGCTCGGTGCCCGGCACTGTTCTGAGATGCAGAGGATGTAGCAAGGTATAAAAAGCCCGCTGTGCTTAGGGGCTGCCTGGGAAAGAGAAGCATGAAGACACAGTGAGGAGTTCTAATAGTGGTGAGCCGAGGGTGCGGTGGGTGCACACACAGATGCTCAGAGGTGGTTTTCTACAGGGAAAAGTTGTCTAAGCTGAGACCCAACGGAAGAGTAGGGACACGTCAAAAGAGACAGGGAAAGACCTGCAGTTGGAGGGGAGGGTTCTGTGAGGGGTTGGAGGAGCCGAGGGCAACGCTGAATGGGAGGTTGGAGAAAGCTAGGTCTCGAATACACATCAATGAACTTGCACTTTCGGACTCTTTCTGTGAAGAAGTATTAAACAGAGAAGTCAAATAATGCAGTTCATGTAGAAAACAATGATTTGTAGGATGATTCTGGTTGAAGAGTGGAAAGTAGATCAAAGAGGGGCATGATGGGTAGACCAGAGGTGCCATTTGTGAACACTCAGGAGAGTTGACATCAACCTGCTGATGGCTGTCAACCAACCCACAGATAAAATCAGGGAGCATGAGCAGTGGGAGGTGACTTAGGGATCAGCTGGCATGAGAAAACTGGAGTGCTGGTGGGTTGCACAACACATCCAGGATCATATAGCAGAGGAGGAGACACACAGCTGGGACTTAAGCCAAGTTGAGCCAAAGTCACCTATGTCTATTCCCCGTTCTCTTCCCACACGGCCAGGTCTATGTTCAGCTTCCCACATGAGCAAAACCGCCCTCCTAAATGCTGGATGAGTGGGCAGTTCAAAAACCTGGCCTGGTCTCTGCACCCTAAAATTCCTTTGATGCTTTTGTTCTCAGCTCTGTGCTTGGATGGGACTCTAAAGTGATGGTAACAGAGCCAGTAAAGGGAAAGGATGGCGAACTGTCACCAATAGGCATGTGGCTGGGTGGTCCTCCATGCTGGAAAGCTGTGACAACTTGGGATTTCATCCTTGTTAACACCAAAGAGAAATACTAAATCAGCATTTGCTCCAGATGACAGTTCCATTTTACTAGAGTGAAACCAATACACCTATATTAGGACATTTATGCTGTTCCATTGGTGGAACTTCATGGTCTCTGTCCCTTCCCTGGCTGGGGGACCCGCGGCACTTTTCTGCTTTCACGTTGTGCCGGGGCCCATGGGCCCTCATGACCAAGGTGGTCATCAACCAGTTCCGTACACTGGGTATCCATGGAGATGCTGTGGGGTCCGTGACTGGCTCCACTGTCAGGTGTGTCGATTTGGATAATCATATGGGAAAATGGCGTAGCAGGGATGAGGTAAAGGATGTCGGCCCTAGCCAAAGAGAGCATGAGAAACCAATATGAGTCAGAAAAGCTGCAGCAGCTCTGAGCTGGAGAAGCATTTCAGCACCGAAACCATTTTACAATGACCTAAAAATAGCCACCGAGACTGTGGGGACTGCCTACCATGGGCTGCTCACTTTTTGTTATTTTTCAGATTGTAAAATTGGAGGGCTGGCCCCTAAGTGGAAAAATAAAGCTTTGCAAAGTCGTAATGACTACAAATCTTTCATTTCCTTTGGAAAGCATTAGTCACCTATAAATATGGTAGCCTGCTCCCTCCTCCTCACCCTCTCACCCCAAAACACCTCACCTAGCTTTCTTGGAGGCAATGGTGAAGAGCAGGAAAATAGAAATGTTCCTTCTGCTGGTTACTATTTCTTCTTTTATTGAACGAATATTTCCCCTAACACAGGACTGGTCCTGCTGGGAAAAGCAAAGTCACATCAGGCCAGGCTCCAGCCCACAGGGGGTTTATACTTAATAAGTGGAAATGAGCCATGCATACACATTATAAAAACATAAGCTGGAAAATGATGAAATGTTATAAAAAAAAATTACAAGGAGCCATAGGAACACAGAGAAGGAGGAGGTGTCTGTTGAGTAGCATGAGAGGCACCCGGAAGGCATGGGTTGGGTCTGAGCCCTGCAGGACCACCAGGATTGGAAATGCAATAAAGTAAGAGAAAGCAATTAATAGGAGCATGGTGTTGAGGTCAAGAGAGGGCAGAGCACATGGGAGCAATGGTCAGACAGTCTTTACAACTGGACTTGTTGGCAAAAGAGACTAGTAGGAAATATTCCTGGAACCACCCACTCATGGAGGCTTATAAATGCAGACAAGAATTGAGAAATATACAAGAATTGAGAAATATATTCCTTAACTCACAATGGAGTTCCATCCTGACAAACCCTTCTCATATCGAAATTATAACTTTCATAAGTAAAAATGCATTTTCATAAGTCAAAAATGCATTTAGTTCACCTAATCTACTAAACATCAAAGCGCTCTGGAGAGTGTGGGTCTTTTCCTCTTATGATCATGTGGCTGCTTAGTAGCTATGGTCACTGCCTAGCACCATGAGAGAGGATGAGACCACTGCATCTCACTGTTTTAGAAAAAGATCCAGATTCATACTTCCAAGTGTAGTTTCTACTGAAAGTATTTCACTTTCCCATCATCATAAAGTAAAACAATTGTCAGGCAGAATCATTGTAAGTCATGAGTCATCTGTATAGACAAAGGGGGAGTGTGTTGTTGCTGTTGGTTTTTTTTTTTTTTTTTCTGCAGGGTAGGGGTAAGAGGGAGAAACAGGAATAACTTGGCCAGAGAATTCTGCAAATTAGTGCAACCACTTTGGAAAACAATATGGAGGATCCTCAGACCAATGGGAATGAACCTACCACATGATCCAACAATACCACTTCTGGGTATCTACCCAAAAGAACAGAAACCAAACTATCAGACCAACGCATGTGTATCTATGCTTATAGCTGAACAATTTACAATTGCCAAACTATGGAACCAGCCAAGATGTCCATCTACAGATGAATGGATTACAAAACTATGGGATTTGTACACAATGGAATTTACTCAGCCATAAAGAAGAACCAAATCATGTCATTTGCAGGGAAATGGATGGAACTGGAAAACATTATGTTAAGTAAGATTAGTCAGTCACAGAAAGTAAAAAATCCTATGCTCTCCCTAATATGTGGGAGCTAGGGAGAAAATGGGGCATAAGAAGGACTCCAGAGGAAGAAGGAGAAACCTTAGGTGAGCAAAGAAGTTGACTTAATGGAAGGTGATGGAGGGAGGAGGGGAGACACCCTAATGCACATGATGTACTTTCATGAACATATTAAAGTCAATCACTAAACTGAACTTGAGAAGGAGGGAGAGTGAGGGAGTGGGGCAGGAATTGGGGAAGGGTTAAATGAGAAATGTGTGCATGTATGCTTTTATCAGCTTGTACCTAACAAAGATGTACGATTACAGTGCACCAATTAAAAAATTAATTAATTAATTTAAGAAAAAGTCGATCATAGCCAGGCAAGTTGGTATACACCCACAATCCCAGTACTTGGGAGGCTGAGATAGAGGATTGCAGGTTCCAGACCAGCCTAAGCAACTTAGCTAGACCCTCAGCAACTTAGTGAGACCTTGTTTCAAAATTAAAAAATAAAATAAGGCTGGGAATATAACTCAGAGGCAGAATGCCCTGGTTCAATACCCAGTATCTCAAACACAAACACACATACACACATACACACACACACACACACACACACACACACACACATACACACTTCATCCTAGCTGGGTGTGGTGGCGCACACCTATAATCCTAGTACTTGGGAGGCTGAGACTGGAGAATTGCAGATTTGAGGCCAGCCTCGGCAACTTAGCGAGACCCTCAGCAACTTAGTGAGACCCTGTTTCATTCAAAATTTTAAAAAATAGGACTGGAGGTTAAACTCAGAGGTAGAATGTCACTGGGTTCAATCTTCGGTACCAAAATAAAAAAAAGTTGATCTTGACAATGATGCTTAAAATGGATTAGAGTGATAAGAGAAGGAAAGCTATATGAAATAAATCAATAAAAGTAAAACGTAGGCAGGGTGTTGTCTAGTTTAATCAGTGTCTTTTTTTCACAATGCCAAGGTTATTTCACGGGCTCAGTGATTTCACGGTGTGTAGAGCATCCTTCTCCCTGGCTGTGCGTGGTCTAATCTTCTGAAAACTCCATCCCTAAGGAGTTCCAGTAACCTGCAGAATGCTCGTACATGTCCATGTGGAATATATACTGTCCTGAGCATTGCTCTTCCATAGAAATGGTAAATCCATAAGTCCCCGCCCCCAGGTCCAACATCTCTTCCTGGAGCTCTGTTATGGTTTAGCAGGCCACTCCTGCCACCAAGAACACCAACACTGTCATGACTTAGTTGCCCCTCAGATAGTGGAAGTACAGCAGTACTGCTGGCCATGAGAGTCCCACCTGGCCTGCAGGGCACCATCCCCTTGCTCTTGGTAGACCAGAAACCTGCTGATGCGCAGGCGTGTCTGCTGGTTTGCAAAGTATTGCATGCCAAGAACAAGCATCCTACAGATAGGCAGCTAGAACCTGCCCTGGTAGAGATATTTGTAGAGTCACTTTCCAGCAACAGCTCCTATGGAGCAGAGGATTCTTCTCTTCTATACTACACTCACTCAGGTGAGGTCTCCCAGCAAAGCTTCCTGGGCCCCTCAAGTGTAATAATCTTTAAATTCATGTCCCACTTACGAATAGACCCTTACATATCTTACTCAAAGAATACATTAAAAATTATCGAGGGTTGGGCTAAGCTGAGTTCTAGACTAGCCACCTTGTCATACTCAACATTAATGATTCTCTCCCTCACCTCCTAATGTATTATAGTGAATTCGCTTCCAGAGCCACTGTTACCTTTTCCTGAAATATGACCTTCATCTAGGACCATCAAGGTTAACCATAGTTTTATACCCTTGAATGTCAGTGGGGACTGAACCCCAGCCTAATTTTCCACAGAAGGGCTCCTTAGCTCTTATATAAATTAATACATGTAAATAAATACAAGGATGTCACACAATGCACACACACGTGTGTGTGTGTGTGTGTATGTATGTATGTATGTATGTATGTATGTATTACTGGGGATTGAACACAGGAGCATTCTACTTCCAAGCAAACAGAGTCTTGCTAGGTTCCTGAGGGTCTGGCTAAATTGGTGAGGCTGGTCTTGACCCTGCAATTCTTCTTTCTCAGCCTCCCAAGTACTGGGATTACAGGCATACACCACTACACTCATGTCACACAATGAGTTTTTATTATCAACACTGGGGTCCAGCCCAGCTGGTAAGCAAATTGAAAAGGGATAGAGGTAGGGAGCTCGGAAAAGGAGATGTTATCTGGACTTCTCTTCCTTCCTGGCCAAACCTCAGTTCCTGTCTAACCACAATGCCTGTAACAGAAATAAAAAAAAAATGATAACCACCTGAAAAGAGTAACAACTGCACAATCAGAAATCAGAGAAACACCTGAGATGCACTGGTGAAGTAACAGTTTTGTGGATTGACATGTACTGAGCCAAAAGCAAAGGAAAATGAAGGATAATTCTAAGAGTTTTAAGCTGGAGAGATGGTGCATGCATGAATACATGAAGATAAATTTTCAAAGAAATAGTTTTGAGCATGAGTTTTTAAAGCCAGCTTAAAATCTCATATGTAGGTCCCATTAAAAAAAAGAAAAGAAAAGAAATGCCTGTCTAGAGGATCCTCCATTCTGGAAGTTCATGCCAGGAAATCGAGGTGGGATGAGATTTCTGAAGAGAGGGGGAACAGAGGAGAGAGAAGCAGGAAGCAGCACATGCTGGGGAGGTGCCCTCAGGACAGGATGGAGCAAGAGGCCAGCCGAGTGGCAGAGAACTGTCAGGTGGTAGAAAACCAGGACTGGACAAGAACCCCAGGGTTGCTAAGGGAGGAGGAAAGGGAAGAAGCTTCTCACACAACGGGGGTGCATCGGGTGGGGGCATGGTGTCAAATTTTCATGCAGTGGTGGTCACCCCAACACCTCTCATCATTACTGATATTGTCAAGGCAAACTTTTTATTCGACGGTTCTCTTCTGTAGTAGCTTTCCAAAACTGTAACGAAAGTCCATGGCAGGCTATAAAGAAAAGAGGTTTGTTTAGTTCACAGTTTTGGAGGCTGGAATTCTAAACAGCGCACACAGTCTTAGGCAAAGGCCCTCCCACAGCTCCACCACTTTTGGCAGGTGTGTATGTACACCTCAGTGTCTGTATGCTGTCTCTTCCTCTCCTTATAAACCCACCAGGATCAATCATGGAGGCTCTGCCCCTAATCACCTAATCTAGAATAATCATTTCCCAAAAGTCCCACCTCTAAACACCATAGTCAGACTGAGTTGCCACTCAGGACAGTGAAAACTTAATTCCACTAACATAAGACTGGCGATGAAACTCCTACGTGAGTTCAGGGATACAAATCATATTCAAACTATAGCATCTTCACTCCTTTTATGTGATTTATTCTGCTAAGTTAGAAAGATCTGACATGAAGGCTAACACTTCAAGTGTTACGTGCTGAAAGCCCACAAAACTTCCTTATCTGCTTATCTTGAACCACAGATTGCCACTATTTCCTTAGTGATAACAGAGATCTGAATTTCATGACCACCAGATTTATGCCATGAGATCTAGAATGAGGAGACTCTAAAAGATTCATTTTTGGCTAATATTTGGTGTCCATCCAGCATATCACCCATAGGTTCCCATGACAGGCAGCTCAATCAAGAAGAACGTGTAGCATTATGCTATGACGTAAATGGAGGGGCAGCATCTATTGGCTTCTTCAAAGTATTAATAAAGTGAGCATCAGGTGAAACCAAACTTGGTAGGTTAGTGAGTAGACTTCACTTCCCAACTTCAAAGCTAGTGGTTTGGGCAGCTGAGAGCTGCCTATAGTAACTACAGAGACCAGTATCGAAGAGAGCCACGTGTCCTACCAGAACCACCCAAGCAGCTATTCACTTAAAAATAGAACTGGCTTTGTCCTGGGCAATTGGGAAGCTGTTGTGCATGGCAGATACCATCCCTGTCCTTGCAGAGTATCTAGGCCGGCAAGGAGAGCCGTCATATAGCAACAAGGGTAATCTCCAGGGTAGGGGTGCACATGGTGTAAGAACCTCACCCACTAGAGGTTGGGTTAAGGATCTCTGGGAGCTCTCCAGATCTTTTCTAGTGAAATAGATTTTTCAGCTGAGACTCGAGGCATGAGTAAGATTCAGGCAGGCATGGAGCAAGAAGTATATACCTGGAAACAGACAGCTCAGAGGTATTCCAAGTGGAAATAACCAAGATGTTGGAGTGTGTTTGCAACTCAGAAACTCAGGATTTGTAGGGTCCTTGGCTAATGTAATGGAAAAGAATTTCAGCATGCGCCAGTCAGAGACATGGACAGAGGTTTATTGGGGACAAGGGAAGAGATACACATTCAAGAGAGAATGCAGGCCACCTCAAGATGAGGAAGGTGTTTTGGGGAGTGCAGGGCTCTCTTCTTATAGGGGACTTTCATGAGGGGTGGCTAGAGGAGGTATGTGAGAATGATCTCAGTCTGGTAATCCCTCAGGCAGTTTATGGTGGTCTGGTAGTCCAGTCAGCATTAGGGAGGATGATCTAAGTCCAGTAGTACCAAGGCAATTCCTGATGGTCTGGTGGTCTGGTCAACCTTAGGGTTCTCAGGCTGATTATGGTTCTCATTAGCTGAAGAGTCTCCTAAGTTTTAGGTTCTAAAAATATTATACCTGTATTGTTATCAATGCATAGGGCAATTATAGTTTCTTTTATTTACTCTAGGATCTACAGATTTTTCAAAAATTTGGGAGAGTTAGGCCTGGGAAGGAGAACTGGTTTGTGGAGTAGAGGCTGAAGCACTTCAGCTCCAGGTTCTTATATTAAAGTTATATTTTACTTTTCCTACCTACCTGTCTCCTTTCTACCTACTTTTTTCTTCTATCCTACATCATTTCCCCCTGTCCCCCAAGACTTTGATTCCTTAATCTTAAAGGGTGCTGAGGGTCAAAAGTTCATCTTCTATAGATTCTTAGAGCTTATAAGGGGTTGTTGTCTCTGCCTAGCCAGAGATGATAAGTCTCTTCATAACTGATCTAAAGGAGACACAGGAAGGTCAGGGTTTGCTGCTCTTTGGTATCCTGAAAGAGAAGACAAGGGCATGCGATATATTAACCTACAACTACAGTAAATCAAACAACACAGAAGTATTCCTTTTTTTTTTTTTTTAACACAGAAGTATTCCTAAGCAAAGTATATTGGCTGAGGAAATGAGGTGCTTTTTCCACCAAGATGTTCCAGAGAACCAGGAGGTTAGTAAGCCATTGAAATTTGAGTCTGAATCAGACATATTAATAATTTGGGAGTGAAGGTCTTGTAATGCAGAAGACACATTTTTAGAATTATCAGGAATATAAACACAACATTCTGTTTTTAATAATTGCACCCCCTCTCCGTGCTGCAGTTAATAGGTCAAGGGCCATTTGATTTTGTAAGATGGCCTTTCTCATCATTTTCATTTCATCATTTAGTAGTGAAATGCTCTCAGCTGTGTGATTTAAAGCCTTTTGTGTATACTTACTACAGGACTCTATATGTCAGATTACATCTTCAAGTCCAGCTGAGGGAAACAATAGAAACTAGATGATCATACCAGTGGAAGACCGATCATGTCCAATGATGTTGTAAATTTGGGAGGTTAACTGGACGATCTCTGGTCTGTATCCAGTGTCCTAGTACCCAAGGATATCCTAATGTACATCTTCCTCTCCAGCCTGGAGGTAACCATGGCCAAAGGTTGGCACAGTCATTGGGTGCCATTTGGTGCTGGCCATCGTGTTTCTATTTTCCACCTCCAATTGGTGGCAAACCCATCTGTGTCTTTTAATATAATTGTATAATTGCAGCTGTCTATAGGAGTCTGTAGGGATTGCTCATGTTATGTGGCATTCGGCACTCACAGGCTCTGACCTTTCTTGGTGAAATCTGACCCCTCAGACCTAGGGAAGCCGGTGGGTGGGTCAAGGAAAGGCCTACCTCCCTCCCCCGCAGCTATAGGTGACAAGATCTGCTCCCATTGGCTCCCCCTCCCCAGCTTCACCTCCCTACCTGACCTGCCCATATATTCTATTGTGTGTTCCAATAAAGTTGAGTTCCTGCGGCGCTGCCTGACCGCTGACTGGACTCCCGGCTGGTGCTGGTTTTTGGGGGGCTTCCCCGACTCCCCAGGGTGGTGGGCCCGGCCGCGACACTCTCCCTCTCGCTCGGCCCCGACGGGCAAAGTGGTTGACCTGCTTTGGCCTACCCCGTGTGGTGTGGGACGCGACATCGGTTGCGTGGAACGCTATAGGAGTCCATCCCAGCTTATGGGTGGAACTACTCCAAAAATCAAAAGAATGATTTATTTGTTCCCAACAGAGAGCTGCCTTTTGACTGAGCCTTCCAATAGTAGGTGTTATCCGAACATGTTAATCTCATATTTGAGGATATCTTCTTAGGTACCCATGATTATTATCTTTAATTTTAGATGTCTTTCTGATTTGGGATGGATAACATTTGGTAAAATGCCATACATGGAAAAGGGGTGAAGTATGGGTAGACTGCAGATCTGGGGTGGATGGTGGGCAGGCAAGCCAGGCAGGTCAGGATAGGGTTCTGACGACTTTCCTGATGCAGAGGAAATGCACTGAGAGCAGGGGGTGTTATGAACAGGTAGCACCTTTGAAAAGATGACTGGATTCCTGTTGGATTGCAGTGTGGAAATGGTTAGGGGAGCAAGAAAACCCAGGATAAAATCACAGATAAGATAAGGGGCCTGGACTGAGATAATGAAATGTGTGCACTGGAGAAACATTTAGATATAATTTTATGGGATTTAACATGGGGGTAAGATTGAAAAGAGAGAGAGAACTTGTGAGTGCAAAGTTTCTTTCCTCCTCCGTCCCTGTTTCTTTCCCTCCCTCCCTTCCTTCCTTCCTTCTTTCCTTCCTTCCCTCCTTCTTTCCTCACATATTCAAGTAATCCATCAAGAAGTGATACCCACTGAGAGTATGACTCTTTTCTCCCCTTGCTTTCTGCTGGGTGTCATCATTAAATTACTCTTCTCTTGCCTCTTACTCTATTTGTGCTTCCATGACTTTTCCCATGGCCAGCTAACACATCTATAGCTTTCTTGGCACTTTCTCTGAAAATTAACTTACCTCCAGAACATTCCTTTAGAAGTCTTATACTGAAGGAAACAAAAATGAAGTAAACAGAAACTTTCCAGGCCTCTAGGGGGGTGTCCTTATTTATAGACTATCTTATATAAATGTGCACGGAAATTAGGAAGCCCTAATTTCAAGTAAATAAAGCAAAGTGAAGTAATGAGTATGACCTGTTTGGAGTGAATTCAGATTTCCTCAATGGCCCTGAACCCTAGTCCTGTCTACTTTCAGATATTTATTCTCTGCCCTTTAAACCCTCTCTGCTCTGTCATGAGGAGCAACCATGCAGGCAAGAAGCACTGTGGGATATCTTTGTATGCTGCTTCTCTGGGATGCACATCTTAAAAGATTCCAATATTAATAATTACAATAATAATTATTGTTGTTATAGTAACCTCATTACCAGTCTGGGCGGAGCATCTCAGTTTGGGAGGAAAGAGTGATAGCAGCAGGGACAGGATGAGGGAGCAAGCGACTGATGCTTGTTTCAATTTTTTTTTTGAGTGTGATAAAATACACACAGCATAAGATATACCACTTTACCTATTTTTAAGTGTGTAGACCAGTGGCATTAAGTACACATTCATTGCTGTGCCACTGTCACCACATCTAGCCCCAGAAGTTTTTCTTTTTCCCAAACTGAAACTCTGACCCTATTTAACAAGACTTTCTACACTGCGGACACTGTAGTTTCCCCAATATAAGTGAAATTACACAGTATTTATCCTATGATTGGCTTAAGCATAATATTCTCACGTCTCGCCCTCCCTCCCCCCTTAGCATGTAGCATGTGTTTGAATTTTTTTTCTTCTTAAATATGCACGTATATGTCACATTTTTTTTTTTTATCCATTCCTCCATCAGTGGACACTTGAGGTGCTTCCACCATTGGGTTACTGTGAATAATGCTGCTATAAACATGAAAGTACAAGGGCTGGAGATATAGCCAAGGCGCAAAGCACTTGCTTAGCATCACAAGGGCCTGGATTCAATCTCCAGTACTGGAAGAGAGAGAGAGAGAGAGAGAGAGAGAGAGAGAGAGACAGACAGACAGACAGACAGACAGACAGAGACAGAGAGAGAGAGAGACAGAGAGAGAGGATAGTTTTCCATAGCAGATGCACCATTTCATATAACTATTAATGGTGCAAAAGGAATTCAATTTCTCCACATCCTTACTATTTTTTGATTTTTTTTTAAATTTTATTATTTATTTATTTATTTATTTATTTATTTATTTATTTATTTATTTATTTATTTGCGGTACTGGGGATTGAACTCAGGGGCATTCTACCTCTGAGCTACACCCCCAGCCCTATTTTTTATTCTTTATTTTGAAATGGTCTCACTAAGTTGCAGAATGCCTCACTAGGTAGCTGAGGCTGGTTGCAAACCCGGATCCTCTGGTCTCAGCCTCCCAAATGCTGGGATTACAAGCGTGCGCCTCCATGCCTGGCTTTTTGAAATTTTTTAATGGTGGCTATCTTAATGCATAAACATGAGGTAGTATCTCACTGCAGTTTTGATTTACATCTCCCCACTTACTAGTGTTACTGAGCGTCTTTTGATGCATTGGTTGGCCACTTGTGTATCTTCTCATTAGAATTCTATTCAGGTCCTTCATCCATTTTCAGTTGGGTTGTTTAAGTGAGTTGTTTGTTGTTGAGTTATATGTTATTTATGTATTCTGAGTATTAACACCTTATTAGATATACAATTTGTGAATATTTTTTCCATTTCCTGAATAGCCTTTACACAATGTTGATTGTGTCCACTGATGCACAGAGATGAGCCCTTGAATTTTATACCTCTGCCTCACCCTAGTCTTGGACCTGAATAGCAGCCCTCATCTCTTCTACAAGATAGTTAACAAAGAATTTGAAATGACAGAAATCACACTTGGGTTTCTGAAAAGCACACAACTTCCTTTTTCTTTCTGAGTTCCTGTGACAACCTGGTATATCCACACTTGAATGTTGTTTTTGAAACACAACCTAGCTTATCTTAATGCTACAAGAGATCACCAGACTCAAAGTAAAGTTGCTGAAAAGACTCCCACTGTGTCCTCCCTTTGCAGAGACAGACGCTTGTTGAATGATTACACTGTGCCAGCACTGGCCTATGTAGCTTACATAGAGTATACTCATCCAGTTAACATGTGTTAACTCCCTTAATTCTTACAGCAATCTTTTAAGGTGTGTGCTGTTTTGATCCTATTTTACAGCAGAAAGGTTGAATAAATTACTGAACGTGCCATGTGTGGCGGTGCACGCTTGTAAGTAATCCTAGTACTTGGGAGGCTGAGACAGGGTGATCACAAATTCAAAGCCAGCCGCAGCAACTTAGTGAAGCCCTCAGCTACTTACTGAGACCCTGTTTCAAATTAAAAAATAAAGTAAGACTGGGGGTGGAGCTCAGAGGTAGGACACCCCTGGGTTCAAGCCCTAGTACTGCAAAATTAATTAATTAATTTAAAAGGACCGGAGGTGTAGCTGTAGCTTGGGGGTAGAATGCCCGAGTTCAATTTCCAGTACCAAAAAAAAAAAATTACTGAAGGCAATATAGTAGTCTCACATCATAATGTAGTTCAGAGTGATGAGGACATACATGCACACAGCCTTGGTAAGCTTTTCCCTCTCCCTCCCCAGTCCCTCCCCTTCCCCATACATGATGCTGAGATTGGCATTGGTAATTTCACATATGTACCTAATGTCAGTAGAAGTGTTTCCTTCATTAATTCTCCCCCCTACTCTCCCCTAGACCCCGTCCAACTGTAGCTGATGTGACATCTTCACCATATTTGATTTTTAAGTTATTACAGACTTTGGCATCTTCCAGTACAGTTGGTTTCCAGCAAACCACATTTTTAGGTTTCACTTAGATATCACAGCTTCACTCCTTCTTTTCCTCCTCTTGGCTCACAGAAATGACTTACATTCTATCCTCACATGAGCAAAATATGAGCCTCCCTGTAGATCCATGCATTCCTACTTAACACTCTATCCATGAGCTAAAGTCAGTGCCAACAATTAAATCCCAGGCACACTGTACTAGAGCAGTAATACTCTACCTCTGCCCATCCTATCCCAAAAGGACTCGGAGAGCTAACAGAAAGCTGCATACCTGACTTCTGGGTACCAGAAAAACAAATTTGTCTTTTCTTTGGATGTACCCAGAAACAGACGCCATTTTGGCAGGTCCACAAGTGGTACATCTCTGGGAGTGGAATCATTTATTCATGTACTTACTCTTCTTGTCTAATGATGTGTTATCTGTTTCCCATATTCTTTCACCAACATTTAATTTTAATGGATTAGGGGAAAAATCCTTACCCACCCCATGAAACTAGATGTCAAGCAAGTTGACCAGGAAAAGACTCCCTTCTGTAATTTGTGGGAATACTTCAGCTGTCAACGAACATTCCTCCTGGCTACTTTTCACCTGCCCAGGCTCCCATGGCTTCACTGCTCCTGTGGAGAAAATGGCTTGCTTTGCCTCAGCTATCCTAACCAACATGACTTGTTCTTTTGCAGGATCCTGTGGATCTACTCTGAGACGGGAAAGTGGGTGTATCCCGTGTTTGCAATACTTAACCCTCTGGGTCTCGCAGCCTTCTTCTTTCTCAGCTATGTCTTGAATGCCAGCATCTACCTGCTTTGGGAGAAGCTCAACCACTGGAAATGGGGTCAGTGTAAGTGTATTTCTCTTTTACTACAGAGATCCTTCTTTCCTATCCTTTCTCTGCTCCTTGTGGAAACCAAAGGAAAAACTAATCCAAAACAGACGCTAACAGTGTTTTATGCCTTTGTGCAAAAGACTCAGATAGGTCCTACCAAAGTAGTAAAGGAAAAACCTTAGGCAAGTTGGTATTCTTTCAAAGTTTGCCTTCAAATTATCTCCTCCCCTCCCTAAAACAACATCTCCCCAGGTGTGGCGGTACCTCCTGTAACCCTAGTACTTGAGAGGCTGAGACAAGAGGATTGCAGGTTCAAGGCCAGCCTCAGCAACTTAGCAAGGCCCTCAGCAACTTAACAAAACTTTGTTTTGATTTTTTTAAAAGGGAGGCTGAAGGGCTGGGGGTATAGCTGAGAGGTAGATTGGAATTCTCATGTAGACAGGCTCTTGGGCAATGTGGATATGCTGGTAAGCTAAGCTTTCTTATTACAGGTGGGTAAAAACCATGGTGCTTCTTCATAAGAAAGGAAAAATTTTTAATTAATTTTAAAAGGGAAAATTTTATTCTTCTCCTTGCTTCCCCTCTTCCCACCTCACCCCCAGAATATATTTTTATTGGAAAAGTAACTACAGGTACCAGAAAACCAGGTTGCAAAATATCCTTGATATTTGTTTTTCCTATTCAACAAGATGTGCAGGAACTGCTCCCTGGTTTTGGATAGAAGAAAGGCAGAGAGTCATCTGTGGTCCCCCACACTGCTCATGCACATGCCATTCTGTTCCATCCAAATAAAGATGACATCTTCACTGGGCATGGTAGCGGACACTTATAATCCCAGTACGTGGGAGGCTGAGACAGGAGGATGGCAGATCTGTAGCTAGCCTCAGCAATTTAGTGAGGCCCTCACCAACTTAGAGAGACCCTGTTTCAAAATAAAAGAAGAAAATAGGGCTGGGATGTAGCTTAAAGGTAGAATGCCCCTAGGTTCCATCCCCAATACCGCAAAAAAAAGGAAAGAAAAAAAAAAAGATGGCATCTTCTGCCCATTGCACAAACAGCCGTGAAACATAAACCCATGTATGCAAAAACCCCACAGTTACAGAAGGCTCAGTCCCAGAGTGTGTGTTTTTGAGTGGAGGCTGAGACCCCAGGAAAATAAGCATGCAAATTGGGATTATCATGTTTTCTACTCCTGGAGAACTTGATTAAGGAAACCTCAAAGGCAAAATATTCTCTAAGAAAGTAAAAACTTAAAAGTCAAAGACTAAGAATTTTTCCCCCAATCAGGATTCCAAATCACAGAAAATTATCCAGAAAAAAAAAAAATCTGGACATTTCAGATGCCCTGATAGCTAATTCTAACTATTTTGGGGTCCATTGAAGTTCTAGGTAAAAATTTCTGATGCTTTTCCCAAATCTATCCAAAAGAATGAATGAAAGAAAAAAAAGAAAGAAAAAGAGAGAGAGAGAAAGGAAAGAAAAAAAGATCCATTTGAAATTTGGCAGACATACGGAGTGTAGGAGAAAAAAGTGATTATTTAAAGCTTCGAGAACAACCACTTTTTAAATTAGTTGTATTGAGTTCAGTAATGATTAATTTTTAAATCGTTACTCTACAGCAAATTTAACATGTATTGAATTAATTCCACTATTATTTATTATTCTTGAAATCACTATTTTCATCACAACACTCTTCATAATAAGCCTCATTGTTTAGGTACCATATCCAATTTTTCACTACAATTAGGTCCAATGAGTAAATAAGCCAGCCTCAATATATATGGACCCTCATTTACATCATGTAAATGCAAATGTTCGTGTGGGTGATAGTACCTATTGTGACTACACCTCTCTCTCCTCTCATTCTACATTTTTAACTTCTTAAGAAGAGCATGTAGCCGGGCGTGGTGGCGCATGCTTGTAATCCCAGCATTTGGGAGGCTGAGACCAGAGGATCCGGGTTCGCAGCCAGCCTCAGCTACCTAGTGAGGCACTCCGCAACTTAGTGAGACCCTGTTTCAAAATAAAGAATAAAAAATAGAGCTGGGGGTATAGCTCGGAGGTAGAATGCCCCTGTGTTCAATCCCCAGTACCATAAATAAATAAATAAATAAATAAATAAATAAATAAATAAATAAATGAAAGAAAAAGAAGAGCATGCATAAAAAGTCTTATATAGCATCACAATAGGATCATAATTACAAATTGTTGAACAAGAATTAAATATCGCTTGGAATTTCAATGGCAGTAAGTGCTTTTAAATTGCTGAAAACCAAACAGAAGGATCTACGTGAACCCCTTTCCCCAGGTCCTCTTCCACAACATGTTGAGGTCTCCCTCAATTCACAGAATAAAGTCCAAGTCCTTGGAATGAGGACCCTTTCTCTGACTTGATGTTTGCCTACCTTCTTCTTAATGTGTGCCCAGCAGCATCAATTTGTTTATTTTCCCTCCGTGCTGATGTTACTTCAGACCTCCACAGACTCCTGTCCCTCATATCCATTACCCTAGAGGGTGATGACATAGTTTGCTGCTTGGAGAGTTGTTGAAGAAGAGATGCAGGTTAGGGAAGGCCATATAAAACTAGGGGAAGACCACTGAAAGACGAGTCAAGAAAGCCAGGGTACATCTGTTACCTGGCCACAAACTAATCCCACGACCTGAGGTACTGCACTTCAACTCTTCCATGGTGGACTGACATCTCTGCAGGCCATTTTGTCTAGGATGGTTCTGGCTTATGCCTGCTATAGCGCCAGTGTCCTTACTGTGGTCTGGATTGTCTAGATTTGGACGATCGATTGTCTGGTTCTAATAACTGGGAGTTCCTTTCCAGGGCCTCTAGATTTCTGGAAACATACAGGCAGCCACCCATTTGGCCCAAGTTCAAGGAAACATTTTCCTCTCTCATCCTTCCATAGTTTGATCTCCCTTGGATGACAGCATAAATTCAAAGAAGAGCTTCAATGAGCAATTGGAAGAAGTGAGGTTAAGAGAAAAGTACTAGTGCCAGGCTGCCGGGGTTCTAGCGTTAGCCCAATCACTGTGAGACTAGGTACAACACTTAAGGTCTCATCAATAGTGGAGACCGTACTCATACCCTTCTAAGGCTCATGAAGCTCCTTAAATGACTCCCTAATATCGAGTGCTTAAAGTAGAACCTTGCATACAGAGCTAGTCATCATTGCTGTTGATCTCATTCTCCCCCGGCAAAAATCACCACGTCTTCTCTGTGTGGAATTCCCATCCTTCCCTTCTTCTTAATGCACAAATTACAAGTTTCCCAGGTGAAGGCAATTGAAAGTAATAGTGGCCTAAAAAAATGCAAATGGACAGAGATGGGACATGTCTCAAGAACTCATGGTGAAAGGGGCCACGCTAATTGAGGATAGAATGCATCTGATTCTGAAATCTTGAGACAGATTGCGGCCTGGTTGGAAGCCACCAGATAAGCACTGAAGTAGTCAAGGATAACAGGTGAAATGTAAGTCGTAACCCTTTATTTATGTATGTATTTCTTTATCTCACACTGGAAAATTGAACCTAGGGGCATTCTACCTCTGAGCAACACATCCAACCCTTTTTATTTTCTATTTTGAAATAGGATCTCACTAAGTTGCTGAGGGCCTCACTATAATTGCGGAGGCTGGCCTCCAACCTGTAATCCTTCAGTCTCAGCCTCCCAAGTACTAGGATTACAAACATGTACCACCATGCCCAATGATCCTAACCCTTTAAATGTGCCAGATATCTCTTTAACAGTAGTTCTTCACCTTGGCTTCACATCATAAAAATACTAAAGAAATTTTAATATACTAATTTCCAATCCTACGCCAGACCAATTATATCCACATCTCTGAAGACAGGGATTTAATGTGGGTATTGTTTAGCTTCCTAGTTATTTTCATTTGCAGTCAAGGTCAAAAGCCACTGTCACAGAGCATTATTCCTCAAAAGGCTGTATATGCCTCTTAAGCTTGTTAAAATGGGGATTTTAGAAAACCTGGGATCTTTTTTTTTTTTTTTTTTTTTTTTTGCAGTACTGGGGATTGAACCCAGGAGCATTCTACCTCTGAGCTACACCTCCAGTCCTATTTTTTATTCTTTATTTTTGAAACAGGGTCTCATTAAGTTGCAGAGAGCCTCACTAAGTAGCTGAGGCTGGAGGCGAACCCAGATCCCCAAGTCTCAGCCTCCCAAGTACTGGGATTACAAGCGTGTGCCACCACACCCAGCTCTGGGGATCTTTTTTAAGTGTAGATTCTGATTCAGTTGATTTCAGTATAGCTGGGATTTCTGCCTTTCTAAATTAGTGCATCCCAGAGATATCAGTACTGCTGCTCTGAGGACAGGGCTCGGTATACCTGGACTCCTTCCAGCAGAGAAAATTAACTCTAAAAGCAACCTTGTGCAATGTGAGTATGATTCCATGTTCACTGCTGGACAGAAGAGGGTGTCTGTGGATGTGGCCACAGTTGATGAATATCTACTCACCTCCTCCCTCTTCATGTACACAGTCAGTGGGTAGGTATGAAGAAGAGAGAAGGAGAGCAGGGTGTGGTGGTGCACGCTTGTAATCCCAGCATTTGGGAGGCTGAGACCAGAGGATCTGGGGT
>PVLC010000812.1:113009-123594 GCA_004027655.1 Graphiurus murinus
AGGAGGAGGAGGAGGAGGAGGAGGAGGGAAGGAAGGACACTCACAAGAAGTGATACCAGAATTCAATGGAAACTTGTAAAGTGTGTGAAGAAGTCCTCCTAGGGAACATGGCTGCAGGAGTCTGACCCTGTGCACCAGGGAGGCAAGTCCTGTTTGCACTGAATCAGTGATTAGGATCAGCCACCCACCAAGAAAGATTCCATTTTTACTTTTGGAGCAGAGCTAGGTGGAACATTGATTTCCCACAGTGATAGAAGACAGTGAAGCAATCTCTGCAGATTACATAGAGGAAACCTAGTCTGGAGGGGAGGGGCATTGCATCAAAAATGGAAAATAAGTGGAAGTAAAATGTGAAGCCTGCAGAGCTGGATAAACACTAAGGCTTCCCTGGAGTAATTGGGATAGTCTGGAATGATGATGAGGAGGAGAAGACGAAGAAGAAGAAGAAAAGAGAGTTGTGACTTTAAAACATGTTGTGAGGGATGAAAACAAGAATGGCCGTAAGGGCTGTGTGATCAGGAGATGGTGGCTGTAGACAATCAAGGTAGTTAGGATGTTACACCAGTCCCTACAGCCTCAGAGAAGGGAAACTGCCACAAAATAAAATAAGTAGAAAGTACTTAATGTTTTCTGTTAAGGGTGGAATTGATGGAGGTGGTAGAGTCTGGAGGGTAGATTTGAACTGGAAATAGGAGCAGGAGATTGCTGTGGTGAGACCAGACCAGAACCACAAGGTTCTAATTTCCAGAACAAAGAAGACAAAGTTCAGAAAAGGTTTGTTGTTGTTTTGGTTTGATTTGGTTACGGGGGATTGAACCCAGGGGTGTTCTACCTCTGAGCTACACCCCCAGCTCTATTTTATTTTTTTATTTTGAAATAGGGTCTTACCAAGTTGTTAAGGGCCTTGCTAAGTTGCTGAGACTGGCCTCAAACCTGCCATCCTCCTGTCTCAGCCTTCCAAGTACTGGGATTACAGGCATGTGCTACCATGCCTGGCAACAAAAGTTTTTAAAGTAAGATTGATAATATCTAGCAATAGGCAGGAAGTATAATGAGCAAATGAAATTTTATCAGTTTCAGAGCTTATGTGAAGATTTATGATCATAGCGGTACCAACACGTTGGCTAAATAAAAATCATTCAAAAATGTAATGCAGTAATTCCTGTAGAAAAACTAACAAAATATAAATGAGTCCATATGTCAGTGTTTTCCCACTTGAGTTGATATAACTTGATTTGGTGAGAGGCCACAGAATTTGCTCCCTTTAGGTAAGTGTTTAGGAAACACTCTCCTGAGGTGTCTCTCTGTTCTCATTGGCACAGGTGACATGATCCAGCCATATATGAAGAAGAAGTGATAATATGCCGTTTTTCAAGAACCAAGAAGAAAGAAAACATGAACGCTTTTTCTCATCTATGACTAGTAGCATCATCATCATCACCATTTCTGTTAGGGGAGATGATGGAACAACATAGGACTGTAGAAGGGATTTAAATGTAATAAGAGGGCTAGGAAAGTGCTTAAGTTGAGAGTTCTTGTTTTTCTGTTTTTTTGGAAGGTTGGCTGCATGTGCCCAAAGCAACTCCTGCAGTCTCAGAATTTGTTACCTTTCACCTCCATGGAGGAAGGTTTCTGGCCAAACAAGCTTGCAGGAATTTGATGTTAGAGAATAGAGAGAAAGAAGAACTTAAGCTTATCCAAAGTCTTCACTTTGCAGAGGAGGATGATAAAAACCAAAATAAGAACTTACCTGCATCAAAGATGCCAAAATGAAGACGGCTTCTATCTCCTGAATCTCCCAACTTCCAATAATCCCACTTTCTCTAAAAATAAGTATTTTAGTAAGCTAGTTATTTTCATGGATTTCTCACCTTTTTTTCTTGATTTAGAAATGTAGGAACATGGGTACTAATGGTTATCTTTCTACCTGGTATGACAGCAAATTTAGTGGGGTAATAAGAAAATGAGTTATGAAAATATTGGGAAATCTGCCTTCTTGGGGAACAAACACCAGGGGCAGGCATGAACAGTGAATGTAATGACCTTGTCATAATCTCTTCCCTTTGAATATTGGTTAATTAATCAAATAAATGTTGCATTAAGCCTGGGGAAGAATCTGGATGGGAAGTAACACAATTATAGGTGCTGTTGAGATAGATTTGATGCAAAGTACTTTGTTGAGATAGTGTGTGTAGTTCAACAAAGCTGAAAAACCAGGGTTCATGAACCCTGATTTAATTTTCCTAATGGTAAGGGTTTTTTTTTTCCAGGTCTTTATTTATAGGCACATTTGAAAAAGAACACAAATGGCCAGTGTCTGGTGGTATTGAATATGATCGAGTTTTCTCAGGACATGGACACCAGAGTTTATTATTGTACTTGGGATTCCCAGCCTAGCATTATGCAGGAGGCATTTGTTAAAAATGTACACCAAGCTGAGTGTGGTGGTGCATGCCTGTAATCCCAGTACTTGGAGAGCTGAGACAGGAGGGTTGCAGGTTAGAGGCCAGCCTCAGCAACTTCGTGAGACTCTCAGCCAACTAGTGAGACCCTGTTTCAAAACAAAAGGACTGGGAGTGTAGCTTGGAAGTGGAATGCCCCTGGGTTAAATCCCCAGTACCCTCCCCACCCCTCAAAAAAGGATAAAGACAAAGGAACCAATAACAGGGTTATGGAAGAAGTAGAATATTTTAATAGGACATGCATCTGCAGGGAAGACTGGGGCAGGTACCAAGAAACCTGTCCTGTCCATCCCTACTCTTTTCCTGCTGTCCTATAAAGGAGAGCCTCAGTTCTTTTTGGATGGAGCTGAGCACAGCACCTCTTTCTCACACCTGCAGCTGCCTCTTAACTGCTCCAAGCACCTGGTTTCAGCAGGAGCCCAGAAGCAGTTGTCGCAGTGGAAATCCCCCAAATGTGAAGCCCGCAGGGGATCGCCCAAATTTTCCATACCCCGAAGATGGCTGGGGCTGAATACTTCTCAGAGTCCTAGTAAGCGCGGGGCTGAGACAAGCCTGCAGATTTCCATTTGTGGCTTTTTTGGTTACTTGGTTACTGTCCCGAGACCAAATTAAAACTTGATCGCAGCATGGCTGGCCACGTGCAATGATTCTATGCCAACACCAAAAAGACCTCAGAACCGTTTCTTACTGAGCACAGACGTGGCGGGAACACAACTGCTTCCTCTACGCTGCTGTGGCTTGAGAAAGGATGAGCGAAAAGTCAATAATGAACACTGATTAAGCACTCATCAAAATATAGTATATGCTTCCTGCATAGGGCTGCATTAGGCCCTTTGCAGTTAGACAATGACAATAATAGAAACCAAATGGTGATACCAGAAATATTATGTGTATAGTGTCATGTAATTTATAGTCACTCTCACTCATCTCAGCCTCACAAAAATTTTTAAGTAGAAATTTTATTATATCCCCATTTTTAAAATTTTATTTATTTGTGTGTGTGTGTGTGTGTGTGTGTGTGTGTGTGTGTGTGTGTGTGTGTCTCACTGGGGATTGAACTCAGAGGCATTCTACCTCCAAGCTACACTCCCAGCTCTTTCTTAGTTTTTATTTTGAAACAGGGTCTGACTAAATTGCTGAGGCTATCCTTGAACCTCCAATCCTCCTGTCTCAGCCTCCTAAGTACCGGGAGTACAGACATACACCTCCATGCCCAGCCTGTCCCCATTTTATAATGAGTAAACTGAGCTTTTGATGGTGGTGTGCTGAGAAGTGTTTAACAGACAATGCTCTGGAAAAAAAAAAAAAAAAATCTCTGATTGATAGAGTTTGCCCATTTGCACAGTATGAACACTCCACTCCCACCATGGCCTTTTCAAGCAACTGACATGTAGCCGATGCAGAGTCAGGAAGAGAAGTGCCCTGTCCCTTGGTCCTTGTAAGCCTGTCTCCAGCACACTTCTGCGTTCAGCAGGGAAATTCAAGGTCCAACTTGACACAAGTGGTTGATCCCCCAAGCCCATCTTCCTCCCTTTTTATTACGGGGAAAAGCATAACTGGTATCCAAAAGCCTTTATTAAAAACACAAATGTTGCGGGCGTAGTGGTGCACACTTGTAATCCCAGCATTTGGGAGGCTGAGACTGGATGATCCGGGTTCGCAGCCAGCCTCAGCTACCTAGTGAGGCCCTCCGCAACTTCGTGAGACCCTGTTTCAAAATAAAGAATAAAAAATAGGGCTGAGGGTATAGCTCGGAGGTAGAATGCCCCTGAGTTCAATCCCCAGTACCACAAAAAAACAAACAAAAATGTTATCCATATCCTACAACACTGGACAAGAAAACTCCCCCCTCCAGGCAGAGGGAGGGGCTGTACCTGCACCACCGCAGACCTGGCCCATACCTGTGTTTTGGTTCCTGGGCCGCCATCTCACATGTGAAACCAATTTTGAATCTGGGTCCAAGACTTATCTTGCTGCCTAAACAATACATTCACCTCTTCCTTCCTGCAAAAGGGTCATGCTTTTCCCAAGCTATTTTGATCTCCTCGGCTCCTACTCGCTTGCAGTATTTGTCATACAGGAAGCCAGTTTCATATACTGAAATCCCCAAACAGTTGTACCTCCCTGAGGGAGTCAAGAGAGGTATGACTAGGCCCAGCCCCTTCCACCCCCGCCCCCCCAAGGCTGGGGCTGAGCCCTGCACCCACTCCAGGGCCGAGCATCCTTCCTCCCAGGCCTAGGACTAAGAAATCCAAATCCTTCTCCAGACACTCTTGTTTTCCTTTTTCATGCAGTTGGTGGTGGCTTTTTTTTTTTTTTTTTTTTTTTTTTATTAAAGCATTTGAGTAGGCAGCAAAGCCAGTCAGAACTGTTTATTTATAGCTGTGGATTTTCAATGCTGTATAAATTAGAAATCATTGCTGAATGAGGCCTGCGCCCACTCACACACGCAGGGCCGCTATCTGGGAGTCCTTTCACACAGTTTGACTGTACACAGTCTAAAATGGGAGAAAATGACATGCTCTGAGTCAAATGACGGAGTCACAGCTAAACGGCGAAGCAGAAAACCAGCAATTATTTTTCCTCGGCACAATATGGGGAGTACGACAGGTGCAATTATCCAATATTATTTAACAGCACCGGTTTGTGGTGTAGGGAGAAAATAAAGGTTTCCGTGTCTTGGAGAAGAAAAAAAAGAGAGAGAGAGAAAGAACCTGCCTCGTGGCTCCTGTTTCTGCAGATTAAGCTGTGCTATGTAAATTGAAACTGGCTAGGATTCAAAAAAAAGGGAAAGAACCACCTGGCTCCTTCCCACACCTGCCTCCCCAGGGACCTGCAAGCATGGGGGACCTCTGTGGAGAGGGCCCGGTCTTGGGAGCCGGGGCCTGAGCATCCTTCTCCAGTGGCAAGGGCTCCAGATAAGGCTTTGAAAAGGCCCAGTTTGCTCCTGTCCCATTAGAGGGACATCTCCTCCTGCATTTGGCTTTGCCTTTCTTAGCTGAACCATGATGAGGTATAAAAGATGGTGGCCCTTAATCAGCATGATGCCTGTAATCCCAGTACTTGGGAGGCTTAGACAGTAGGATGGCAGGTCTGAGGCTAGACTCAGCAACTTAGAGAGGTCCTCAGCAACTTAGCAAGACCCTGTCTCAAAAAAAAAAAAAAAAAATTAAAAATAGGGGTGGAGGTGTACCTTTAGAGGTAGAATGACCCTTAGTTAAATGTCCAGTACCAAAAAGAAAAAGAGGTGGCCCAGAAAGGATAACTTCATTCCCTCCACAGGTCTCCCACCTCCGGCCTTTGGGCCTCCAGCCCATGCGATTCTCAAGCCTTTGTTCGAGCCAGTCTACCTGGAAGCCCCTTCGCCTTCCAGCTACTGTGGAGTAAAGTCAGTGTCCTGGCTGCAGATGTCACAGGAGGTCCACTTCCCAGCTCTCCTAGAAAGCTTTATCTTCCCCCTCTGGGGCATCCAGCTCCCCGCTTTCTCTCAATTCCCTCACAGAACCTGTCGGTTCCACAGTTCTCCATCACTCTCTGTACACACTCCCCTTGGCGGCTGTTTCTATCAGGGAATGGAATGCCAGAAAGAACACCCACTTCAGACCCAGACCAGACTGAGTTCAAATTCTGACTCCATAGTTCTCTATCCACATTGATCCTAGAGAAAATAGTTTCCTTATCTGAGCCTTGGTTCTTTATCTACCAAGATAAGATTATAATATCTGCCATAATTAGATTATTTTAAGTGCTGGTTGCCCGTGCCTGGCATCTAAGATCCTCTGTTCTACTCTTTCTGATTGCAAACTCCTGAGTCCAAGGACCATGTCTACTCATCTTTATCCGCCACAAAGCTTCATTCTGCACCACTAGACAGCACTGAAAATACAGACTGACTTGAGGATTACTTGCAGTCTCTTAAGCTTACAGGCTTCATCACCAAATATCTTCTACCTTCGGCTTCCCCAGAAGCTGAGATTCCCCCAACTTTAGAGATAATTGTTAAGATACTCTCCCTATCATCAGTGCCAGCATCCCTTTAACAGTGATGATCAAATCATGCTTGCTTGGACCTGGTAGTGGAAAGCATATGGACAGGATAGGACACAGGACAAATTTCAATGATAAGGAAAAGAAGGTGAGGAATGGCCTAAAGTAAGAGGATTGCCTGCAGGTGGAGCCCCAGAATGGACAGTTGTATAGTTACCCAAAGGAGAGTCCCTGGGGTGCTAGGGTCCAAGTCAGGGAGACTGATCTTTAAACACTGAAGACAAACCTTGTTTGCATCAGCATTTCTTTTGTTTTCGGTGCCTGCTCACCCCTCTTGGGGGATGGTGTGTGCTGGCCTTAGGGCCTGGTCTACTCTAACTCTATTACATCATCATGACCTCGTCAGCTTCTCTGATGCTGTGATTCTTCAGGAGTCATGGAAAGGGACTCTGTTTTTATGGCCACATCTAATAGTTTGTTAATGTGGAAAAAAAACCAATCTTTCGTCAGGGATAAATCTTTCTTTTTTACATGGAGAGATAATTTGAACATGTAACTACTTCCAAGAGAAGTGATCTGTGGCCTTAAACTCATGCATGTTCAATTAGCAATGAAAGATATTGATGGTTTGTAAGTGTTTGTTTTTTTTAAGTAAGTTTTAATATGGGAAGGGGCATCCTTGGAAGAATGAAAATGGGGATATTGTAAGAAAAGGAACAGGGACAGAAGGAGTCAGCTTCAGACTCCAAGGGCAGACCTCAGCTACTTCACATCCATTCACCACATGAGTTGCCAAGAGGTATCTGGTGTGTATCTCGGCTCCCCCCTCTTCCCGAGTAGGCTAACTGATGTGTTCAGTACCCCAAACAAAGCTGGTCAGTGATCTTGGCAGCTCATGAGTCAACTGAATTTTGCAGCAGAGCATAGAGTATAATATACCATAGACTTCAAATACTTGTTTGACGCTTGCTATAGTTAGATATAAAATGTCCCCTAAAGAGCTCCTTTATTAATATTCAGGGTTGATATGGTTGAGTTATGAGGGTTGTAATCCCAGCAGTGAATAAATGCATCTTAATGGATTTATCTAAGGTGATGGCCTAGGCTGGTAGGGTGTGACTAGAGGTGGTCCCTGGAAGTCTGGCCTTGGAGATTATATATGGTTCTTCTTCCCACTTTCTTGCTTCCAGTCTCTGTGATATGAGGAGCACAGCCCATGAGCTCTTCCTCTCCCCACCTCCTGCCTTGAGATCCTCAGTCCCAGCCTCACATGGACTCTTATGAAACTGTAAGAAAATAAATCTTCTTTCCTCTAAGTTACATGATCAATATTTTAGATTATATCTGCAAGAATGCTGACCAGAACAATGCCCAAATGTAAATACTATGCTCAGTGACCTATGGTGTCTCAGTGACTTACAGAATTCAAATCCAGTTCTATCTGACTCACATGCCCCAGTAGTTTTCTCTCCACCAACAACATCTAATCTTTCTTGACGGATACCA
Source organism: Graphiurus murinus (assembly GCA_004027655.1). NCBI lineage: Eukaryota > Metazoa > Chordata > Mammalia > Rodentia > Gliridae > Graphiurus > Graphiurus murinus. The sequence continues at coordinate 120,965 of PVLC010000812.1, forward strand.
TTGAAAATAAATTATCCATTGGGACTCACTAGAAACACGCGCACAACATAAGTATATATACATGTGCACAATTGAAACAAAAGTTTCATAAAATTATACTCACTTTTAAAAGGATAGACTCCTTCATTTTCTGTCTTCCATGATTTAAACTTATGTTGTGATCATTACATTGGTTCCCTAATCCAATCATAGTGTTACTTAAAGATAGTGTATTTCTTTAGTAATAATTGGATTGAACTGAATTCAATGAGTGGAACCACATTGCACTCCACTGCACTGGCACTGCAGAATTAATTCATTTATTCAACACAAAATTATAAAGCACCTACTATGTGTCTGGCTCTAACCATCTGCATCCTGTAGCCAAGAGAGGGAGATGGTGGTCCCTGTCTGGGCTGTTTGCATCCTCTCATCTTGCAGCACCTTTGGGAAAGCAGAATGAAGTCTGGTTTTCCAGCTCACTTTGTTAGCAGCTGCTCCACAGCTCAGCTCCTCTGAGATGCTGACAGGAAGGGGAGAATGACCACTTCCACCGCCAGAGCTTACAGACCTTCCGCTGAGGCTTAAGTATGGCCTGAGCAGATAGATCTGGTTACACTCAGGGGATTGTTTTCACTCAACACTAAATTTTATTAAGATTTGAATGATGAAGTCAGATGACGTGGAGTTAGGAAAACAAATACCACATGACTTTTACCTTGCTGGGAATCTGCTACACAATTCTGAAAACTCAAACTAGACGTGCTTGATTCTATATGAAAATTTTTCTAAGTACATCATAAAAGGCAATTATGTTGTCATTTTATGTACAGGTATTAATTCAACTTTGCCAATTCTTAAAATCGCATGGTTAAATAGAATTCTCTGTATTGTAAAATAGATTGCTTTGGCACCGCTAGTATTTTCCTCTGCATACTCTCCCTGCCTTTGACACCTTTAATTGTCCTCACACATCACCAAACTAAGAGGAACAGGCTGAAAGAATGGTCCACTGCCAATTTGGTCATGGTTTCCCAACTTGGCAATGTCGGTTTCTTTGTATTCTTCAAACCAAGAGAAAGGTAAGAATTGTTGAAAAATGTCCTTCTGACTCACAGATGAACTCTAAACCCACATGGGTGCACCTTTGGACCCTGATCTTATAACACAGGAATTATTTACATAGTAGCACTCTGGTTCCCTTGTTGCCTAGGGGATTATGTTCTAAGTTCCCTAGTGGATACCTGAAACTGTGCATAGCACAAGACCCCATGTATACAAGGTTTTTCCTCTCTGTACATACCTATGATGAAATTTAATTTATAAACTAGGCACAGCAAGAAATTAACAGCAATAGTAATAAGATAAAACAATTATAACAATATACTATATAATAATAGTCATTTAAAACCAGTAAAGTATCTATTTCTGGAATTTCCATTTCATTTTTTGGATGGGAGTTGGACATGGGTAACAGAAAGCCAAAGAAAAGATAAAAAGATAAGAGAACAGACATACACATACACACACATAACACACGACCACTACTGTCTTACCAATGGGAAAGGAGAAGTACTTGTTCATCCTAGTGAACTTAATGAAAATGTGCACTTGAACTTCAGCTCTGTATTTGCTTTATTATTATTTTTATTTTTATTTTTTATTTATTTATTTTTTTTGGTATCGAAGATTGAACCTGGGGCATTCTACCTCCAAGATACACCCTCAGCCCTCTTTTATTTTTTATTTTGAAACAGGGTCTCACTAAGTTTCTAAGGCTGGCTGGAAACCTGCCATCCTCCTGTCTCAGCCTCCCAAGTACCAGGATTACAGGTGTGCACCACCACACCCAGCTTGGCCAAGAAGAAATTGAAAGCACAACTCTGAGCTGGGCATGGTGATACACGCCTGCAATCCCAATACTTGGGAGACTGAGACAGGAGGATCACAGGTTTGAGTACAGTCTCAGTAACTTAGCAAGACCCTGTTTCAAAAACAAAAGATAAAAGGAGTTGAGGGTGTAGCTCAGAGGGAAAAATGAAGCTGGGTTCAATCTGCAGTGCTAAAAAAATAAAGAAAAAGAAAAAGAAAGCACAACTCTGGGTGTGATCTCCAAAATGGGAGCCAAGGAAACATACATTACATTTGTTTGTGTACAAGTGTGACATATGCTTGTTACCAGGGGCTGTGTTTGCGCTATAGTGATCAAAGGACAAGCATCCCTTCTTGCCCAGGCCAGGCAGCTCTTTGACTTACCACCTTCCTTCAACTTGCTTTGTCCCTCCTACACCCAACACCTGCCATCTCTCTTTATCCCCCACATGATCGCTCCTCACAGACCCGCTAAGTGTCCTTTGCTCCCAGCACAGCTTATCATCACCCAAGGTTGTTTACCCAATGTCTAAGGAGTCCCAAGTAATACTTAACTAAAACTTTATTACTAAATCTAATTACATTTGCAATAACCTAATTATAGGTGCAATAACCTGGAAGTAGTATGGCTCTTATTATTTGCTTTACATTCCTAGAGTTACTATAACAAAGTACCATAAACTGGGTACAAGTTTAGCCTCTCGCACTTTTGGAAGCTGCCAGTCTGAAGTCAAGGGTCTGCAGCACCGTGGTCCCTCTAAAGGCTATAGGCAAGAATT